>CABFWB010008811.1:0-15967 GCA_902151455.1 Timema bartmani
TGTACATTATTCCGTTCAGAAATCTTACGAGTTTATAGAAAGAGACAGAAAGTCTGTGCGGTGCGCCGTACCATTTATTTGCTAAAGGATGTAGTATCGAGTCAATACAGTTTTCTTAGAACGGGTTTTAGACTTGGTTTTGGTTTATACATTTAAAAGCAGATGTTAATTAGTGTACCAAATGTGTGATAATATTCTGGGTTTTCCTTTTATGATGGCATTATTGTATAAACCAGTCAGTCACCCATGCCAAAACTGATATTAAAATTTTGTTTAAAACATTTGGTTTGATAACCGAAAAACTGATATTTAAAGTGTAATATTTTTGACTAAGTCAATGTCATATGTAAAGGATGATGAAATTATTCACCTAGTATTCTTTCGATACACAACTGAAGTTAAATTAATATTTACTGTCTTAAATATTGTTGTAAAGTTGGTTGAAAAGGTGTATTTTTTATCACGTCTTACTATCTGTTCGGGTTATATGCCGGTCGCCAAGTTAAAATGATAGTTTGTATCTATTGACTTGAGGGGTGCATTGTTCCTTGATACTATAAATCCATTTGAAATTTCACTATTTCGTCCAAATTATTTATTAGCGTCTGAATACACTGTAAACTTGGCAGTTATTTGGTTTAAATATATGCTTCTAGATACTAAGCCATATGTTTTCTGCTAGTAACTAAAATGGCTACTTTTCTTGATTACTTTTGTCTGTTGTTTAACAAAGCTGACTAATATTTTATCTATCAAGTAATGTCCAAGGCTTAACGCAAGGCCCATTCAAATTGAAGGCTAGGTTATTAAGACTTCTGGGTTTTCGGATCAAAAGCCTAACGTTATAGCTACAGAAGCATCTACAAAACCCTTTGCCGATGTCTTGCTAGCCTCGTTAGTCCTACAAACCAGTGTTCATATGACCGTTTTAATCTTATTACGTGCACTACGTCCCACTACCAGTCAGGCCGTCCACATCTTTACACTTAATCACGTAGGGACGAGGAAGATATAATTAAGAGAAAGTCTAATCGAATTGGTTTAAAGGGAAATATTGTAAACCTAAGGTAAAAAAAACTTATTATAGGCCTAATGAGCCAGGATTCAAACCCAGTTCTCTCAGCTCCCAGAAAGCCAGACTATATTAGAATGTCAGAATAGCTATTGTATCCACCGATACGACTTAGATCGGTTTTTTTGCACCGTTTCTTACTATCTGTCCCAGGTATCTGAATTTAGTTATAACAATGGAATAGGGATGAGGATAGTATAGTTTTGAGTAAACGTACCCGCATTTGCGTGAAATAATAGTGGGAAACCATTTAGGAAATAAAGCACCCTTTATACACCTAGTCGTAATTTGAGCCTCGACGTATTTACCACTGACAGACCAGACTATAGGGCTTGAAATTTACTACACGTGATCAATGATCTCGATATTGTTAATTAATGTATTATTGGTCATAGATTTAGATTGAATGGTGGTTATTATTAATTAAACTGGAAAATATAGCAATGTAGGGAATTTTTGTGTCAAAATAGAGTACTTTATATATATAATAATGGGGAAGTTTATGTTAGTAGGCCTAAATAAAATTTTATAAGAATAATAATTATTTAAAATAGTCCATAGATTCATTTATTCAATTACTTCTCAGAAGATCTTAACTTTGAATTTTTTTAGCAAACCTTTGTTCTATTTACCTGGAATCAAAATGATGAGCATCTCTCAATCTTGTACTCATAGGAAATATTATAGTTCACTTCACCATCTTTAAACATCGTGTTGTTACATAACTAGGACTAATTAAAATAATTCCTTGGCTTGGAAAAATAAGATAATTTTTCTGTTATTTTTATTTTCTTTGTGTTACCGCCTATTTATTAAACTACGTTCTCTGTAAGCTCAGAACACCTAGTACAGATCATTTAGGACAACTCAAAATAAAAAAAAAGTCCCATCCAAAGAAATGGCTGTAAATAAATTCATTCCAAGGTGGTTTGATATACTATAGATTTTACTTTAAGAATTTAACGTTTTATCTTGATACTTACTAACTTAAATAAGGATTTACCAAACAAAACTAAATGTCCAACACTATTAATATAAGGAATTTTTAGCGTAGCTGTTAAAAAAACCCTAGAGCTAAATACTCAATTTGTTTAGTAACCAACTAGGGGCTGCAACCAGATTGATCTTGATCTGTAGTCAATGTATTTATACATTTGACCAAGGGGATGAAAAATATTGATTTGTGTGTGTGTGTGTGTATATTCTCTTTGTCTTGAGTGAACATCACGGCCAGTGCAGTTGCATAGCTTTGGATCCTCTTCATAAGGTCGAGGAGAGAATTCCGCAATAAAATTAGACAAAGAAACCCCGAGGGAACGCTTTTATTAATAAAACTAAGAGCCAGTTAAAGAATGGATTTTCTTTTCTTGTTGAGAACAGCATTTTGGCCCCACGTGAGTTTTTGGAAAGTGCTCCTTCCCTGATGGAATGAGAAAAGAAAGAGGGGAGAAGGGTGGGAGAGAGAGAGAGAGAGAGAGAGAGAAGAGTGGGTGGTGGTGGGTGCGCTCCGTCGAGGAATATGGCGTCCGGTGTCGTTTCAGGCAACAACGGTGAAGCGTCCACGGCCACGTCAGTTCAAATAGGGAGCCAGTGCAGTCTTGGAGCAGATGTTAGCTAGGCTCGGGCAATGAAGATCACTCCGCCGCGCTGCCCGTAATCTACCCAGTCCATCGCGCCACCTCTACCGCCGCCGTGCTGCTGTTACCTGCATTTGTGTGGATTACAAACAGTTCTGTTTCGAGGAATAACAGGGAGCTACCAGGTGCGAGCTTACAAATAAGTTTTTATACAAAAAAGTGAGTGAGTGAGTTTGTGAGTTTATGGAAAAGGAAAAGTGAGGATCATTTCTTTAATGCTCAGGATTTAAAGAGTGCGATAGGTGATGACGAGATCTTATATTTCTATGCGTGATATTGAGTGTAAACTGCGTTTAAAAATCTCTTCAATGTTATTCTAGTGATATAGTGCAAATTATGGAAATTACAAACAATTATAAAGTGGTTAATTTCATACTTTGATTTCTACGCTACATTTTTTTTTACTCTCTAATATTATATATATAATTTTACTTTCAGCACAAGGTTGTTAAAACCTAAATCCAAGGGGATGGATACGAGGAAAGTAGTCCAGATAAACTGAACCAACACTCGCCAGTAGACGGGGAGAAAGCCATTAATGTTTAAAATCCCTATCAATGCATCCTGTAAGGATTGACCCCAAACTTCTAAAATTAGAGACAGGAGTATTAGCGCTATGGGTACCTATGAAGGCTATATTATTAGCTGACAAACGTAAAAATTCTTACACAATACTTTAAATTGTTTCTCGAGAACAAGACTTTATTTCTTTGGATGTTATTTCCAAGAAATGGTATACAACTAACAAAGCAAACGCACTTTGTTTCATCTAAGAAACCTAACCATAAGGTACGCTAGTTTCATATAGGAGCTCTTGATCCCGTTTAGGTAAGAGGCAGAGTAGGGAAGCTGTGACCGTGGGAGTATGATTGATACCATGGTACTTTATCTACGGTCAACAGCCATTTCAAACATGCATTGCTCGACAAACAGGACATATTGAAAGGGAGGGGAATCCCAATATACTAGAAAAAATAAACCTTGCCAATACCAATGTGTATAGCAGTACTTAAAAATGGAGTTGTTTGATAACACTATTGGTGAATGTTCAGTGAATGGTGAGCAAACCCTAATACGATGTATTCCAATTGGTTGAACTTCATCTGTCTCGAGTTTAATGCATAGAAGACCAGAGAACGTCTTAAAGGAATCAATCCTTTTTATTTGGCTACTTAAAAAAAAAGTAGATAATCCTTTAATACTCAAGTACATATAAAATCTACAACAACACAATTTTCCCGCTCTGAGGGATGGAGATAAAACACATTTCTGTAAAGGTATAGTCGGGATATCTAATGGATTGAAAGGTACCATCCTATATTTATCTTAAGATTAATTGTAAAATCATACTAAAACAAGTTTTTGTAGCAGAAAAAATAATATATTAATGTCAAAAAATTATTGATATATACACTTATAAAAACATTTAATATAAGTGAAACGAATGCTGATTTTTTATCTAAGTATAAAATTTGCTATACAAATAAACTATTTAGTTATTATTTTGTTTTTTAGCCGTTCATTCTACAAAAGCTATCTGGATGGCCTCCAAACTGTGATAGTTGAAACTTTTGAATTGAGTAAAAGTAAATCATCAATTTGTATCTCTGGTAAAATTATTTTTATTTTTATTATTTAATTATCTTAGTGAATTTCCGATAAGATATGTAGGGAATTTTATTTACATATATAAGTATATTCAAATTAAGTGGTATTTTATTGATAGCTTTAAAAGCATATTTAACTTTTGAAAGTGGAATTTCAGCATACCTGTGTATAGAAAAAAGTTTCTGTTTACTATGAGAAAGCTTGTTTTTTGAACTTAACAAATGTGATAAAAACTCGAACCAAACTCTATCGACTAGGATCTAGCTAAGTTTTGAGTCACTGCTCAAATGTATATATATATATATTTAATGAATAAGTAATATTTCTATTGAAAAATAATTTCAGCTATGGTTTAACAAAGTAAGATATTATTCAATGAGTATTCTTTTAAAATTTGTATACCAATATGATAGTTGATAGTTTTTAGTTGTAGTTTACTCCATTATTATAGCACCGCGTCTAACTACACGTTCGGTTTATACGCCTATATACTAATGACACTAACCGAGTAGGGATTATGAAGGCTTAACTTAGAGGAAATTCACCTGCATTTGCGTGTAGCGAGAGTGTAAAACCATTGAGGAAAAAAAACCTCAGTGACCCGATCTGGATTGAACCCCGATCTTCCCTTCTTCGGTAGTCTAGTCCAACTAGAGATTAGCGAGTTAGACCACGTGTCCACCGAGGCGGGTACTCCTTAGTTTAGGTTAACCAAATTAGTTGAGTATATTTGAAGGTAATCCCTCAACATTGTCTTCAACTGAAGAAGGGAAATCTAAAAGTGTCTAATTTGTCATTTATTAGTGTCAAATCTTTATCCAATAACTTGCTCCCAACTTAGAACCTAATCAACATTTTGTTCCTGTTTTACGAAGAAAATGTTTCTAAGCTACCAATGTACTTAAAGGGGTACAGCTCGAAACCCTTATACTATTTTATTGTAAAATAAAATAATGTAATTTGTGTAGATTTTCTTATATTTAATCTCGGTTATTGACAAGCAGGATGGAGTTTCTTCAAACTATACCAGTTTAGTATTCTTCCTACTGGGTTCTTTTATTATTACCAGTTAAATTTTACAGTAATACATTCAAATTTTGAACTTATTGTCAAGGAAACAAAATTATTAAACTAATAATAATAAATAATAGATACATAATTATAATACTGTTTAGTTTATGTATTTCATTTATTTTATAAATATGTCTAAGCAATGTTTTATAAAAGCTTAAACTAAGTAGCTAGTAATTAAAAGGGTGATCAAGATAAAACTAGAGATGGGACACTCAAATCCTTGATTCTTTGAATCCCTAGAATTCCATGTTATTCGGGATTTTTGAGATTTGTAAGAATCTCAAAAAATTATATCCAATACAATTATGAAGGCCTTGAATTGAAATCACAAATTTAAGTATTTACTCGAAATATGTAGACTTGTGTAGGCCTATTTATAAAAGTAACAAAATCACAAAAAATAACAAAATTGTAATAATATCATTAATTTACTCTAAGAGTTCTATCTTTTTATTTACTATTTGAACTAACAGGCATTTCAAACAAAATAACATTATTTAGTGGCAATAATTCTAGGTATTTTAACTTTCAATAAGATTGTACATTTTTAAAGAATCGGGGATTCGCATTTGGATTAGAGATTCAAGATTTAAAAATTTTATATTTGGATTTCAAGATTCAGAATCGAGAAATATAATATATAGGCCATGTATATTTTTATCTTTAATGGGAGAAAGGGAGAGAGAGGATAGAAAAACACATTAGAAAAGCTATCCTTTCCACTATACTGAGTAGAGATCAACCCCTTATACCATGCATGAGTCAAAGACATGCACAACAAAACTGAAATAACTGCGCTACTTTAAGAGATGTCTTAAATTAATCCTTGAAGGTTTTTTTGTTTGTTTTTTGTATCATCACGTCTTATAACCTGTTCAGGTCAAACTTATGTATGATAATTACTCTAATGGGGAAGGGACGAATAAGGAAGCATTTTAGATTTAATCTTCCCAAATTTGCATGGAAGTAGAGTAGGAAACCATTTAGGAAAAAAGCACCCTCAGTGTACATAACTGGGACCAAAACCCCGTTCCCCGTCATCAGCAGGCCAGTCTAACACAATAGTGATGATTTAGACAATTCGGCCACTGAAGCGGTTAATCCTTACATTTACTAGAAATGTTGGATAAAAGATCTGAAACCCTGGTTTTATGACTGATATAATATTCCTATCACTTGTCTAGCTATTATCAAAGTCAATTTTAGGCTTAAGTGCAAGGACAGACACTAGCAATCTAAACTACACACATTGGTGGTCACCTTGTTTAACTTGTCACAATTATGTTTGCACTGGAATGCCTTTAGCTGGGAGATCGGCATTTTATCCCCGATAGGGTATACTGAAGATATTATTATTATTATCATATTTTTATCTCAGCATCCTACTACTCATTCGGGCTATACGCACTTATGCTAATGATTGTGAGATGAAATGGGGGACCTACAGTTTAACGTGGGATCCGAACCACGATGGAGGCCTGGCATTCCACACATTCACAAGTTTTGATTAATATACATCTTGTCAGAGGTGAAGGAAGAAGGGTTTGGCAATCAGACAAATCTGTGCCGGAACCGAGGATTGAGCCCCGGACCCCAGCACAGAAGTCTGACACCTTACGCCTGGACCGCCAGGTCACCTGTACTGAAGATAGTTTTTCGTGAATGGCTAGCCACACTTCATACACGCTAATACGAGTAAATTTTCTCAGAAATCCTACCTTCCTCATTCCTAATCCGAACGGGTACTAAGACGTGGTGAAAGGCAACTACTACGCATTTATATAATTTGATATACAATATAATAATAATTATATCGAAATATTCTTATAGTTTATTGATATTTATTCGTGTAATCTTATGTATACGTTTCAGAAAGAGCAACATAACTTGGTTTGTACAATAGATTGTACAAGAAGCTTAAAAAAACGGCGAGCTGGCTCGATCAGAATAATAACGTTGAGGGGTTTCCCAATATATTTATACATGGGGTTGGGCCAGTTTCATTCAGGCTTAACACGCTTTAGTGGGGTACTATAGCTTACTAATTACATGACGACACATGTCTAAGCCAGAATGGGATGGGCTAATTTCACAAATGAAACCTTATAGACAGTTTCCCCACCTCCCTCAAGATACATGTCCCCATCCTCCTGTAGATGAGATAATTATGTTTACTGTATGGATAACAAATCTCCAGCTCCCCCCTCTTCTCCCCCTATTTTCCCCACCATTAGTGATGCCTATTATTATTTTGGTATTGACATACTGTCTTTAGTTAATGCATAGTGAGGTTATTTCCTTAAAATAAATGTAAGAGAGCTGGAGTACTTTTTTTTTTTCAAACTATAATATTGAGACTGAAGTTTTTCTGACTGAAGATTTTAAGTCAGTATAACCCCTATTGAATGATTTATCTCCGATAAACGATAAGTAAGTGCTACAGATGAACACGATTACACCTTGAGGAAATATAATGCTGTACTAATTATCTTGTCAAATTATTTATTCTTTTAAGGTGTACATTTTTGCATCATTTTGACGAGTATAAGTGTAAATGACTGGTAGTTTGATTGTTTGGGCTTAAAAAATGATTGTTTAAGAGTAAACTGTAGTTGTATTGAAATTAGTCTCAAATATATTTAGTTAAATGTTTATAAGAACAAAAAGATGAATTAACTTTTATAAAAGCTAATATTAAGATAACAATATTACCTATAAATATAAATCATTTCAAATGTTAAGGTATCCAATTTTCTAGTCTAAATATTATAATATAAAGTAGAGACATATAATTCAGTTAAAAGAAGCACATAATATGAAATTTTACTAAAGTTTGGGATACCCAAACAATTTTTTAACTTATAGAGGTATGTTTGACAGATACGCGTAGCAGGGTACTGGTTGAATGTCACTTGTCAGATACTTTATAAATATAAAATGATAAGTTTGTTTGCATATGATACCGGGGTTTGTCGGCTAAACATTCCTGATCCTCTACTGGCAGTAGTGTATATGTGACCTTTTTCTTAGGTTAGGGCACCATGTAGGTGAGGTACCTTTGGACCAATGAGATGATAAGGATGATGATCATGTGGTGCCAGTAGCAGTCTTAAACCTAACTTAAGCCTAAATAACAAGACCATAGCAACCATAGAAACTATTCCCCTTCGGGAAAAACCTATGGTAACACCGGGAATCTAACCTGGGACCTAGGCTAGAAGCCAGGAATGGCTGACCACTAGACAAAGAGACCGTTCCATGATGGATTGAAACAATGCATTTTTACTTTTAAATCTAGCCTTAAAAAATGCTATTAGGGTAATGCAAGAGAGTAAGGAAGTCTTGACACTAAACGGTATAATGCAGCAATTAGGATACGCAGATGATTTAGCGTTGTTGGGTAGTAGTAAGGAAAATGTTAAAAGAAATGCTGAAATGTTATTAGAGGCATGTAAAGAAATAGGATTAGAAGTAAACGCTGAAAATACTAGAATATGATAACAGAGATAACACAGATTAGGGACGATAATTTAGATTACTTTGATCAACATATCATTTGACAGGGTTAATGAGTTTAAATATTTAGGTATAATTTTATTACGCAATAAAGATATTAGACTGGAAATTAGGAAAATAATGCAGTACTACTCCGTCAGTTGTTGACATACTGCCTGATTTCAAGGAATGTAAAACTCAGGATATATAGAAAAATATTTTTGCCTGTTTTCTCTATGGTTTTGAAACCTGATCTCTTAGGATACGTGACGAAAAGAAATTTAGGGTGTTCGATTACTGAGGTTATTTAACTATGAGTTACATAGAATTAAATAGCCAAAGCTATTATTTATGCTTTTAGTGAGGATTACTCCATCTAGATATCATATTCTGAAATTTGAAAAATGACACCTGGCCACGGGAATCGAACCCGGGACCCTTAGCTTAGAATCCTGGATAGCTCAGTGGTTAGAGCATTGACGTACTCGACCCTAGCTGGGTATGAACCAACGAATATCTGGTCCTAAGGTGAGAACTTTAACCCAAGACAACCGAGGTCGACCAAATTAATGGTAAAAATAATTCTTAGTGATATCAAACTTTTACCAAAACTTTGTGTGCATTCCCTGTGGAGTCGAAATACAAACAATCCATATTGTATTTCATTATAATTATCATGCCAGGGCCTATTATTTCTGGTAGGTGTCAGACTTTGATCTCATTATTAGATGTATAACTAATCCAAATTTCTCAGAGTGATGATATAAAATGCTCGCACTGCCTCTATACAAATAACCAATCTTGAAATTACGTAATTCATAGCCTTTTTTTTTATCTCAAGTTCCTAAATAAATATTTTTGTCCAACGCCTAAGCTCTGTCGGTAGCAAGTCTGTCTACTGAGTTAAGGGCCTCGAGTTCAATTCCTGGCATACCCAAAGAATTTATCATTAGTGAAATGTGGGTTTCCCCTTTCACAGTGATGAATTAACGGCCGGGGACTAGATTTTGTGTCTATTCTAGATATAAGTTAAATTATAAGTCATTTGCCTATAAAATCAGTATGTTCAAAAAGTGCACGTTGAAGCTATTGAATAAATGAAAAAATCCTAACTATTGTTAAAGATGTATTTAGTTCTCAATATCAAGGAAATCTTCTTTGAGTATTAAAAGGTATTTTCTCTCCTGCTCTATGCCTCTTATCATAAATTTCTTACTCACTCCCTAGTGAAAAAATCATTCAACGCGTGAAGAGTAAAATAAATGGTTTTGAGATTTATATATTTAGACCGTATCTTAAAATGTCTTCACTAATCACTTTAAACCTGGAGATGCAGTACATACCAATTAATCTCAGATCTATAGTACACAACATTTTGATACACCAGCTGGAGGTGCCAATATCCGATGCTTCGAAAATGTTAGCGGTATTTCTAATTTTCTCTAGTGTGAATAGTGAAAATTAAAAATTAAATTAAAAATTGTAAAAGTACCTGCTAGCTTTATAAATTCCTTCACAAACATCTAGAATAAATGTAGTCCAACCATACGCTAGGATAAACTAGATTGAATCAACTTAGCATAATATAGGCCTAATGTAGTGATTTTAAGAATCAAATGGGTAAACAAGTGCTGAATTTGGTTGATAATTATTTATTTTACCAACATTATTATGAAAAATGATTACTAGAACTTTATATTCGTTAAAATAACTATAACACTTTCTTCATGTAATGGGGATGTGAAAGTTAACAAAGATGCAATAAACCCTTTAGTGTATTTATCTATTGTGGCAAAATGTTTAAAAAAATACAGTTACTTGCTTCGGTGGCCACATGGTATAATGTGCTACTCTTGAAGTAGACTAGACTGCCTTTGATGGGGAGATCAAGGTTTGGGTCTAGGTCGGGTGTACTGGGGGAGTTTTTTTTTTTTGACAAAATGGTTTTCCAATCTATCCCCATTAAATGGCAACTGTAACCTCCCTAATCCCTGAAACCATTAGCCTAATTAGTACATAAGTGTATAATCCAAATGGGTAGTAAGACGCAGTGCTAAAAACCTAAACAGATCAACCATGAGTTTTGTCGAGGATTTAATTATAGTAAACAAAATGGAATGTGTATATTTTGTGGTAGTTTATTCAATTAAAATATAATTATTTTAGTTTATTCTCACCTTATAACTTACTTAATAGAATTAACTGACACAAATATACATTTTTTACCATCTAGCCCGACCTAACAAACCCTAACCTTTCACGCATCTAAGAAAGCTAGGTTTTGTTAGGTTGGGTATTATTGTTGTATTAAACCTGTCCTAGACAGACTCAAAAACTATTTTTAATAAAAATCATAGCTTCATTTGACAAAAAAAAAATCAATTTCCAATCAAATAAAAAAATTTACATTATTTCTCATTAGAAACCTATACACAATTATCAAACAACAAAATAAAGCTACGCGTAGTAGCCTCATACATTTAAAACAAACAATTCATTTCCTCTCCAAATTAAATTAGGTCTAACCAACTTTTCTAGATATGTCCAAGTAAAGATATTTTTTTATTGAAGCAAAAGTTCTCTGTTTCCAAATCGGATTAAATGTATATAGGCCCAACTTATCATCTTATTGGCATTATCTAATTCTAGTTTCATTTTTACAAACAACATGAAGCAATAAACCTGACATTTCAATACCAATTTTTGTTATTGTTAGTATCCCTATAATTTCATTATGTGTTTTTCCGTCCAATAATGCTAGTTTAAATAATATATTACTTATAATTTTTAAAGTTATGTTAAGCAAGTAGTATATAGGAATCGAATTCTATCCTACTTCATAAATCATCAATGTTTTTATATCTAATGGTAGGCTTACATTTATTTATAATGATATATATATAATATATATAATGATGAGATTAGAATCGTAAGTTAGACAATATATTTATAGATTCAAGTGGATGTATAGTGAATTGTAGATTATATAAAATATATTGACTTTTAATTTTAAGCTTATTAAAAATTTATATATATTTTCTACGGATCATCTTAATAACACCAAAAAAACTAAAGACCAAATTTAAGCTATTTTATGAAAACTTATCCATTTCAAAACTCTCTTAAAAATGGTATAGCACAACCATTAGTAAAATTTTTACTTTACGAGCTTTACTAAGACTTGATGAAAAGATAATTTTGAGTTTACTGTTAAGAGAGGCCAAAATAAATGCTTTTAGCTTGGGTTTGCTAAAGAGAGGCAAAATAAAGTAAAAATATGTTGGCGTTTAGTCCCTTCGACTTGGATTTGATGAAGAGAGAGAGAAATACATTTTGCGTTTAATGCCTTCCAATTGTATTTGTTGAGGAGAGGGTGAAATAAGTTTTGAATTTAATGCCTTCTACTTGGACTTGTGAAGAAAGAACAAAATAGGTTTCGCATTTAAGATTCGGATGGACATCTCGAGGTTTTGCAAATCTCTCTTACAAGTAGTACTATGTATTATCATTTATCACCTCACTAGAGGTGCGCTACTGAAACTATGGCAGTCACCCCACCAACCCCACACCTCCTATACTTCCCCCTTTAACTGTCCTTACATTCCACAATTAATCCAGGCGGCCACCACCACCACCACCACCACCCCTAATCTTTCAACTTTGTTGCTTGCTACTCAACAAAAGGATATCACCGATTACTCTCCAAGGAGTGATGCCGAGTTTTGGGACACAATATCGTCGTTTTATATAATGACGTTCAAAGTCAAGGACAAGGGCTCGAATCCCTGTCAAAGTATAGTTTTTCTGAGTTACCGTAGGAAATCATTAATAAAGTAAATTGTGTCATTTTTATTTAGTGTATCTGTTACTGTAGACATATTTAAAATATATATTTTCATCCCAATATTTTTAAAAAAAATTGTCATTTATTTTTATTTTTTCCAGTGACATAGTTTTTACGGTCACTAATTACACTAGTTATTTAAATATATGGTATAAGAAAGTTAGAATTAAAATAAGTGCACCACAATTTTTTCATATAGAAGATATAAAAACCAAAGTGAAAACCACACTTTGTTCTAGGTGATAGGCTGTTAAAAAATTGGAAATTGCAATTTGTTAAATCTTTTTTCTATTAAATAGAATTTACACACTGTAGACCTACCTCACTTTACAAATAGGCCCTAGTGTTAACTTTTTTGAACACCATACTAACAAGAACATTGCATTCTATAATCTAAAAAAAAATCTGAATTAAAAAAACTTTGTAAACCATGCTTCCATTCAAAATCATTAATTTAATATTACAATATGATTATAAACGATTTAGAACCAAGATTTTACATTTTTGTTGCTACGTTCAGCACACAGATTGGGTAGAGATGAGGAAGGTAGCTAAGAGGAAGTGAGCCAACATTTGCGTGGAGTGAAGATGGGAAAACCGTTAAAGATAACACTAGGGCCTATTTGTAAAGTGAGGTAGGCCTACAGTGTGTAAATTCTATTTAATAGTAAACAGATTTAACAGTGTGGTTTTCACTTTGGTTTTTATATCTTCTATACAAACCAATTGTGGNAGTGTGGTTTTCACTTTGGTTTTTATATCTTCTATACAAACCAATTGTGGCGCACTTATGGAAAACCATCTTCAGTTCACGAAGACGAGATTTGAACTTCGACCTCCCCATCAATGGCAATCAAACCAACAGCAAGTAACGGCTAGACCACCGCTGTTGGTAGCTCAGCTTTGTAAACAAATATGTACTTTGTCTCGACACCACGGAGCGAAAATATTTTTATCGTCAAAAATTCGAAATCGAGATTTTGATAAATGTCAACGTTTCATGACCCCCTGAAACCATAAAGTGGTTTTCGCAATGCCGTCTGTCTGACCGTTTTTACCATAGCTTGGGCTAGAGCCGAAACCATTTTACCGATTGGGCTAAAATCTTTAATCTGGGGATTTAATAAGGTCCCCCCAAGGGGTTTTTGGAATTAGATATTCAACCATAAATTTAAGGATAGTTTATTGAAAGGCAAAAAGAGAATAAATCTATTTCCTCGAAATTCGCTCTAACGATTTTTATTACATTTTATATCCAAACACTGTTTATCATTATAAATAAGATGGAAGTTTTCATTTTCTCATGAACATGACTTTGAGGGTACTTTAATTGGGGAGATTTTCAAATTTTCATAAGTTCTTCGCAACAATTTTAGACACGTAATCAATTTTCATTGTAAAGTTGTAGTAATATTAAAGGTAAAAATCTTTTATTTGAAATATATTTTTGTAAAACCAATAAGTTCTGAGCTATAAACAAATATAGATACCTTTTTATACAAGTTTTTGAAAATGAATTTGATTCTTATGCTCTTTGTTTGACAAAGAGGTTTCTCTTTTCTCAATTTTTCTGTAACAGTGTTCCTAATTCCTAATGCCATAGAGTAAGTAACAGTGTATATTATTTAATTTATAATATTTTTTGTAGTGTTTCTACAACATATAGACCTATTATTTCGTTAAACAAATCTTACGAGTTTTAGTAAATGTCTATTTCAAGATAAAAGCGAGTGAAAGTATGTGTGGTGCACCATACAATTAATTTTTTTATTACTAAAATACAAAATTGCCTTTACCTCCAAGTGAATTGGTTTGTGTACCTATAATATCTAAGACGCTGTTATTGTTATTAATATTATTATTGAATTTTACCGAAGTATCGACACAACTAGAGGTCATGTGACGACATTAAAATTAATTTATTCATGTTAATGTGTACAACAAGATCCATAATTTTTCAATACTTTTTTTAACAACCTATATGTACCGTACATGTATTCATTAGTGTAATTTTTTTTAATGAAGTCTTAAACTAAAATAATGTGATGATTATTTTCAGGGGACAGAAATAATAGCTTTGACAAACATGCCTGCCCTCCCCTAAAGTAAATACCTGGATGCACCACTGAACCTTAATATCTTCAAAATTAATTCTGCTATAAGTATGAAAAAGTTTGATCATCTATAAAACATGAATAAAATTATTTAGAGAAATCATTTTCATCTCTTCTTACAAAACCAATGTTATACAAATAGGTTTTATCTAATCAAGGAAACATTGTATATTCAAATTATTTATAAGCTAAACAAAATCAGGTCTACTAAATAAAAAAACTTTTAACATGTATCATGCAAATGACAGGGAACTTTTTCAATAACTCAGGCTTTGAGGTCATAGTAGTAACAAAGTGCCAGACAATTAGTGTCAAGTCAAGGGTTTTATCTGAAAAGGATAGAAATGGGGAGAGGGAAGGGGGAGTAGCGGGGCTTACAAAAAAGCTGGAAAGATAGATAATGCCAAAAGAGCTTGGGGAGGAGAGGTGCTTTCGATGACAGACCCATCTAGCAGGAAAGGATTGAACATTTTTTAACAGTTTAGACATTATTTAATTAGAAAATACCAAATCTTGTCTAAATTATTGTATTATAAATATTCGTCTTATATGATAGGACATTAGCTTATTCTCTAGAACAATATGATAACTTTAAAACTATATTCTTGTATTTCATGTTTTATTTAATTTTAATTTAATAGAAATTACATCTTATTGTAACAAAGTAAATATTAACTTTAAATGTTTTTCATTAATATAGTTCATATTAGATTTACTAGTTAAATATAATACAAAAACCACGTGTTGTTACTATGTAGAGTTTCTGAGAAATAGGGTGTACCAATGTATCGTTCTTATATAGTAGGTATCCATCCGAATCTTATTGTGCTCTGAATTGATTAGAGTAGAGAAAATTTTATTTTGAATTTTAATGCTTTAAATTTGGATTTGATTAAGAAAGGGAAAATAAATTATTTCATTTAATTCGTTTTACTTTGACTTCATGAATATAGGGGAAAATAAATTTTGAATTTTAGTATTTACATTAAGAGTTGATGAAGAGAGGAGAAAATACACAACATGTTGTCACACAATACCTTCATTCTTTATGTTTAGGGCTACCGAAGGAACCATTCTAAATATTTACCCTCGAGTGTTAGGATGTTTATCATTGTGAGTAACA
>CABFWB010008812.1:0-15956 GCA_902151455.1 Timema bartmani
AAGTCCAGGGGTGCATGGCACTGTCACATTGACGACAGCCAGTGCATATACTTCATCAATGTCCCTCCCTCATAGTGACAAGAGGTAACGTCGGACCATGGAGTGAATAGATTCGACATAAAGATAAATGATGGAAGGGACCAAAATCGGAGAAACATTGAGGAAAATGTAAAATTGAAGTACGACCCAGGTAAGTACGAATGGGTGGAATTTGAAAGATCAATAAAGTAAAAATTAGAAGACACCCAAGATGGGAACAATGGAATGGATGAAATGGCGGTAAATATGGAAAACAGTATAAGGCAGGTATGTGACACAATGCCTAAAGCTGGAATCCACAAAGGGAAGGAAAAGTGGTGGACACCAGAGTTAACAAGAATGAAGATGGAGAAAAACAGACTAAGTAGAGAATTGACGAGAGCTAAGAGGAGAGCTAATGGCCACCAGGAGGAAATAAGGAGAAAAAGGCTAAGATTCATCACAGTAAGAACGGCCTATGTAAACAAGGTAAGGCAAGAAATGAGGCAGAAATGGGAAGAGTTATTAGAAAGAGAGACAAATAATCCATTGGGGAAAGTCTATAGGATAGTGACAGAAAAATTTAAAGAGAACACTGTTTTGAACTCTTTAAAAAAGGCAAACGGAGAAATTAGCAACAGCATCGAAGAAACAGTGGAGGTCATGCTAAATGCAATACTGCCGAACGACGGAAGAGATGAAGAATGTCATAAAGAAACAAGAAGATTAGCCAGAAGGGAAAGCCAAGGAGAGAATACGAGAAGTTTCACGATAGAAGAACTAGTAAAGGCAGCAAAGAGTCTCAAAAACAAGAAAGCTCCAGGAGTAGACGGAATAGGAGCAGAAATCGTCAAGAAAGTAGTTAAATATTGTGGTGAAAGAGTGCTGAGAGTAATGAATGTAATGCTTAGAAGTGGAACTTTCCCAAGAACATGGAAAGTGGGTTCACTGAAAATCTTCCTAAAAGGGCCCAATAAGGATAGAACAAATACCAAGTCATATAGACCAGTCACTCTACTTCCGGTTATTGGGAAGCTAGGGGAAAAACTAATAGGGTAGAGACTAATTGAATACCTGAAAGCAGTGAACTTTATGAGTAAAGAGCAATACGGATTCGTTAAAAGAAAGAGTACAACAGATGCACTAATGAGGCTTAGGGAAATAGTGCTAACAGCGGATACAAAATACGTCATGGGAATGTTTTTAGACATCAGTGGAGCGTTTGAAATGCATGGTGGCCAAAAATATTACAGACTCTAAGAGAGGCAGAATGCCCCAATAACTTATGGACTGTAATACGAAACTATTTCGAAGACAGGAAGGTTGTTCTGGAAATGGAAGGCATAAGGAAGGAAAAGTAACCTAGGAAAGGGTGCCCCCAAGGCTCAGTAATAGGACCAATACTATAGAATAAACAGATGGATGGATTGCTAATACAAGACCTAGGAAGGGGGGGAAGGATGCTAGCGTACGCAGATGATGTACTAATCTTGATAATGAGGGCCAGTAGGACTGAACTTGAGAGGAGGGCAGGAAGAGCAATAAGAATAGCTGAGAAATGGAGCAAGGAGAACAAGCTAGGCTTCTCCACAAACCAATCGGTGATCCTGATGCTAAAATGAGACCTGAAATAGAAACCAATAGTGAACATGGACGGAGAAATCATAAAGTTCGGAGAGCAAGGAACCTGGATATCACCCGGGCTGAGATTCGAAAGATATATATAAAAGAAACCGGCGAAAAAGTGGTAAATGCATTTATGGTCTTAAGGAGGGTTGCAAGAGAAAATAGGGGTATGGAATGTGAAAACCTAAGGATGATATATATCGGAATTGCTGAGAGCGTGCTAACATATGGATGCGAATTTTGGGGTAGAGCAGCCCTAAAAGGAAAAAGGAGGACATACTTGAGAAATGCCTAAAGGAAGATACTCCTTGCAGTGATCAAAGGATATCGAACAATATCGCATAAAGCATGCCAAGTGATAGCGAGAATTATCCCAGTCGACAAGATAATAAAGGAGAAAATAAAAATATGGGAAGACAAAGAAGATGAAATCGGACGAGAGGAAAGAAAGAGAAGAAGAGAAGAGACACTTGAAGAATGGCAGGAGAAATGGGAAAAAACAACCAAGGGAAGAGAAACATACCAATACTACTCGGATGTAAGGGATAGGATGAAGGGAAGAAGGTATGTTTGAAATCATTACTCTACGCAGTTCTTAAGCGGACGTGGTGACTTCAAGGCCAAACTCTATAACTTCAGCCTGAGGCAGGAAGGGAGGTGTGACCACTGTCAAGAATTGGAAACAGCAGAACACGTCCTACTGGAATGTCCTAACTATGAAGATCTAAGAAGGGAATTGAGAAGAAACATGACAGAAAGTGGACTAGAATAGAATAAGGTAAATATGATAAAGAAGTTTGAAGACACGGTAAAAACCATGACAAAAATGGGAAGGAGGAAAGAAGAGGAAAATAGGCTAGCAGCCTACTATGAAATGGAGTAAGAAGAGAAGGTGACACCAATCGGGCTAAGAAGGCGATACACCGATATCGGGGTGGATACCTCCACGTGGTCCTCGCTGGGCAACGTAGGGACGGCGGGGCACCTGGGAGAAGACAACTCCCAGGGGTCAGGCGGTCCCTGCGGCTAAACTCCACCTCCCCCATGTGGTGAACACTCACTGCAGGGGGTCCTTCTACTCCTTCAAGCAGGTAAAATGGTTTGAGGGGGGTTTTCCCGGGCTCGTCAATACTTGGAGTAGGTTTCACCTTAAAAAGTCAAGAACGTATATAGGTGAAAGCTGAAAGTGCCAAAACCAACGATGAGATAAAAGGGTAGTAATGTCCCTCCCTCATGTCCCTCATATTAGTAATAACATACCCATCTGTATTAAGATTGGTTTTGAAGAACAAACGTAATGGCAAACCAAGAGGAAGATATAGAAATGGTAGCTCCAAGCCAACACGCTCCAGTCCAAACAACAAAGAGAAAAATAGTTGACATAGACAATTATGAGGTTGAACTCGCTGATTCAAAGAAGATGAGAATAAACCTCAACCAACCTTTGAGAAACAATAATTAAATTTATTACCAACTCACACATATTAATTCATAGAGAGATACTAAAAGAAGAAGATATAGCTCTACGCAACATTAGTATAGGAACACAAATCCACAGCATATTAGCCAATGGATATAACATCCTTAGACAGAGGGAGAACAGCACAAGAGGATCACTTGAAACAAAAATTGGCCTAAAAAAATATAAAATTACCCAACAGAACAAAACATTTAAAACTTACAAAGCCAATGTTGAAAAGATTCTTGTAGACACAGCCAAAACTTATCAACTGGAATTCACCACATATGGTCCAAACCATGCAGACAATTGGTATGGGATATAAAGCCCTATTATTAATTTCTTATCGGGATTCACTATGCATCGTAAAGAACTCCGTCTAGGCCACAACACTAAGACCGTAGGTAAGGAAGGAGACCAAATTAAAGTAGTTAAGACATCCCAATTTGGAATTACCCCTGCTCACCACGTCTTGATGGAGGGGATTACTTTTCCGCCGGAAAGGAGGAGCTCTATGCCACAAAGCCTTGGACCACTAACAGCCTTGTTCTGCTACCTCAAATCTGACAGGAACCACCAGAAAAAGTGGCTTGATGCAGCTGCGAAGTCAATGGCACACATCCCAGGGATCAATGAATTACTAATGGTACTGAAAAACGAGAAAATTGGTAAAATCAGGGACACAATCAATGCACTCTCTAACATCATATTAATAACTACTTCCAGGCAAACCAGGCGTTATTTCCCTTCTCCCAACGCATTTGCTTCTTTACTTACTACACCTATAACTGGAACAAAACCTTACACTGTAGATGACTTAATCACTTTAATTTCTCTGGGAAAGGTGCATTATATTTCTACAAAAAATTTCAATTGCAATTTCAATTTCAAGATGGACAATGAATGGACCACTCACCGACGCGCAGGCTGCACAAATAACTTATTATTGTTGTTTTGGGACTTTCAAAGAAGACTTATCAATTCTATCTCAAATCACGTCTAACAAAACCTGGTACAAAAGGAGAAAACTCGGAGATTGTTTTAAACAATAAAACACTTCCAACAAGTCCATTGAATTCCTGCCAATACAGCAAGTTCTCTACTCAAGACTGTGCGCTGAAAATCAGACAGGGTTACTCTCCACAACAAAAACACAAGGGTCATGTCAACCATGCTTTAGTGGCAAACGCAGAAAAACATTTGTCCCAGACTTCTTTGACAAAATCCAAAGTAAACGTGGCCGATCTATAGTAGAGACAGACCTATCAACCATTAATGTCCGATTAGGCGTGATTTTTGATGAACTAAAGGCAGAATTGGAGTAGGGAGAAAGGACACTAAAAATAGGAATTGTACAATGGAGAAGATTAGCTGCACGAGTTTCTGATGCTGAAGGGGATGATATCACATTAGTAGTAGAAGGCCAAGGGAATTTCTTTCTCGGGTAACTATTTTAATAGTCCATAGGAAAATACTTTAAATAACCCAGACAAAATTTAATATGTTAAAATGTCCCTCGCATGGTTTAGTGGGACCCAATCTTAGAAGGCCCCTGGTTTGGATTTCTTAATGGCGGAGACGGTTAAGAAGTTCTGGAACTGCCTCTCCGAATATCTTCTGGCCATCGCCAACTAGATGATGCTGGAGGGCCGTTTCCCCGACCCATGAAAGTCAGGAGAGCTGAAGATACTGATGAAGTCAGCGGAGCGGGACCCAACGGATCCAAAGTCTTACCAACCGTTTACTTTGCTCTAAGTTCTCGGTAAGTTGATGGAGAAGCTGGTAGCTTTGAGGCTCTGGGACTACATACAGCTATATGATAAGCTTGATGGTAGGCATTATGGGTTTCGTCACGGAAGAGGAACTGTGGATGCTCTGGAGAGACGTCTCCGAGAGCGACTGCCGATAACAGCTGGCCATCTACTTGGACATCTCGAGCGCCTTCTACAGCGCCTGGTGGCCGGGGATCTTGGAGAAACTGAGAAGAACGGGATGTCCGAGGAACCTGTATGAGGTGGTAAGGGGAGGCTTCTGTGCAGGAATAACCTCTCCTAAATCCTTCCTTTGACCTCTTTTTCTTCCTTCCAATTCAAACATTTTTTTATTCTTCTACCTTCTCTTTCTATCTCCTTACCTCTTTCTTCCCTTCCCGTGCCGTCCAGTCCTGCACAGAGACTTTTGGCCCTCCCATTGACGACCTTGGCATCTAACACAGTTTTACTTGGACGATTATAGGATACCAATGCCTTTGAGCTCCTGAGTGAAAGTGTACCGGTTGTAATATCCTAGTAGAAGTGCCTTAGGGATGACACTAACCGGGTACCCTACTTTAGAAAAGACCGGTTGCGTTTTAGACGGCCCGGACGTAAAATTGGCACTTTCTTACACCCACTTGCTGCAACGACCTCTCTCTTGGCGATGCCCTATGCGAAGGTTGTCATGTCTAGCGTCTAATGGAGCCTCTAGTCGGGACAGTTAACAGGGCCATATGAGGTAGTACCAACTTGGATCACCCTGGGTCTACGATCCGAGTATTGTGTAGGTTTTCGCCTAATACGGCATGGCCGATCATTTTGTCAAGGCTGGCACCGTGCTGCCAAATTCTGCTGGCACCTCACTGCCCGGCCCCTCACAGCGCCGTAATACTAATAAAAGGCGGAAACGGGTAAGGCCGTCCAGCCCTATTTTGGAAAAAATCCAGGAAGTAGTGAGGCTCAAGCCCCGCTTCCTGGTGATGTCTCGAGTTGATGACAATGAGAACCTTAAACGTGTCAGCCCATTTATCGTCGAAAGAGCGATAAATGGTTAAACAAAATCGGACGTCTCAATAAGGAAATTTTGTGATGGCACCATTTTGATTCAGACTGCGACTAATGTCCAGTCCTCCAACATTATGGCTATTACTGAAACACCGTCGAATAATACGGCTTATATACCGGTAAAGGTGGAACCGCACAGGTTATTCAATGTTTGCAAGGGAGTGGTCACTTGCTCTGACCTCAGCTGCGTGAGCATAAAGAAGATCTGTGAGGAGCTTTCCCCCTCCCCAAGTATGTCACCAAAAAGAACGGACAAGAAAAAAAGACGTACACGTATATCCTCACATTTGCGACTCCTATCCTTCCGAAGGAGGTCCGGGCAGATTTATACGTGCTCAAGGTCCGGCCGTATGTACCTATCTCTCGGCGCTTTTTTCAGTGTGAGGAATTTGGGCATACGTAGCTGCGATGCCGTGGTAGGTCGACCTCTGTAGAATGTGGACAAGAGGCTCACGATACACCACGTGAGTCTCCGAAGTTTGCGTAAACTGCAAGAGTCCACACTCTGCCTGGTCTCGAGCCTGTCCGAAATGGAAGGTAGAGAAAAAAAGTCCTGGAGATTCAATCCTAAAAGAAGATCAATATGCCAGGGGACGCAAGGAATACGTATCTAGTCAGGCTCCGGTATTTCAAACCTCATATAGTCAGATTGTCAGTTAGAACATCAATTATCCAAACTACCATTGCGCAATTTAATTTTGCTAAGACTTCTACGCGACCTTTACCAATAGCCTCTACTTGAGAGCTCTATAGTGATTCCGCGACAACTACTGTAGCGCCTAAATTTTTAAAAGAGGCGAAACCACCACAAAGGCTGTCCCCCAAACCTATACCAACAAGGCGCCTCATCGAGGGAACCACCCATCCCCCGAGCCCGCTACGGGGTACCCCCCCGGGCCTTCCTCGGGGTACTAAAACACAAGTGGCCGTTGTTGAGCCACTCTCTCACGCCTATGAGCTTACCGAGGTTGGGATGAGAGGCGGAACAGGTAAGGCCAAAAAGGCGAGTCACACTGGTGCCTTGAGCCAGGACCAGCGAGGGACTACCGAAAAAATTATAGTAAAGAAAGCGTTGAAGGCCTTAACAAAGTCTTCGCGCAAGGATCCAACAACCCAGTTTCTAAAGGATAAATCAAAGCCTCTCCTGAAGCGGGAGGTCCAGGAGAGATTGGGAAAGGCAAGAGGACCAAAAAATGTACTCAATCCATTTTTATTTTTAAGAAATAGTGTCATGTATTGCGAGGATAATTAAATTTTATATTAATAAATAATTTCGCTACTACAAAGGAATTGTAGGGGTTTCTATGCTCGTGTAGAGGAAATTAAAATACTCATTTCTTCCCTGCATCCTCCCATCTTGTGTTTGCAAGAGATCCACTTCTACCCAACTGACAACCCGATGCTTCGTGGTTACGATCTATACCAACAATCCAGTCTTTGATCGGGCTAGCGGAGGTGTGGCTATACTCGCACGGAGAAATATATATCATAAACATATTTATATTGTGTCTGACCTCCAAGTTATTGCTGTCCGAATCTCCCTTGCTATGGAAGTGACAGTATGCAGCATCTACCTCCCACCAGGTGAGCGCGTTTACAAGAGGACTCTAGAGGCCCTCATTATACAACTTCCCGCCCCCTATATCATCTTGAAGAACTTTAACGCTCAAAGCCTGGTGTGGGGTCTAATTTTAAAGACGCCCGTGGGAGGATGGTAGAGGATATTATTGTCTTGGAAAACCTGGTGCTGATGAATACCGGGATCCAGATTCACTTTTCTACCTTTAATGGTGTGTCCTCTGCCATCGACCTAACATTATTTAGCCCCGGGATCGCTGCTCACTTCCTTTGGTGGGTTCACTTGGAGTTATGTGGCAGCGATCATTTTCCCATTCTGCTTTCACCAATTCAAGATCCTCCCAGTACAGCATGGTTACTACAATGGCTGCTTAAGCGTGCTGACTTGGATAAATTCCACAAGCTCGCCGTATTTGACGAACCCAATTCTTCTGATGTCGATGTTAAGGCTGTGCATTTTACTTCGACGGTCATCGCAGCAGCGAGGGCTTCCATCCCTAAATCCTCGCCTAATCCGCGCCACCATCCTGTTCCCTGGTGGAACGAGGAGTGTTGGTTGGCTATTTCTGACCGTCAAAGAGCCCTACGTCTCTTTCATTTACGTTCTACTTCTGAGAATCTGGAGTCATTCCGGATTCTACGTAATCGAGCTCGCCGTGTCATTCGAGAAAGAATAGAATCTTGGAGACAATTTATTTCTACCCGACAATTTCCACTCTCACAACTAAGGTTTGAGATAATATACGTAAATTATGTAATAGCAAAAATTCCATCAAAAATATTACTGTCGTTATGTCTAATGGTTCGCTTGTCTCCTTCACTGTGAAGGTCGTCAATGTATTGGGCCTCATGTTCACCGCAATCTCTAGCACTGCGAGGTACTCGAAGGAGTTCGCAGTGCATAAGCAGAACACTGAGCGCCATACTGTTGATTTTGGTCAAAGTTGGGGGGAGGAGTATAACTACCCTTTTACTATGGAGGAACGGCAGCACGGCATTTTGAACAGACTTTTTAATCGGGGGTTCCAAGGGAACCCACCTGCTTTTATATCTAATTTAATGTCGGATAGACACTTCCGAGTAATGTTGAATAGTACCTTATCCAATGAAATTATTCTGGGTAGTACTCAGGGTAATATTTTGAGGTGTACGTTGTTCGCTATTGCGATAAATAACATTGTGGACAACGTGCGCTTACCTGTTCATTCATGTGGATGACTACGCAATTTTTTGCAGTTCGTCAAGTCTCGACAGGGCTGAGCGGCAGATTGAACTCTCTGTCAACAATCTTTGGTCGTGGGCATCGCGTAATGGCTTTCGCTTCTCTGCAGCCAAGACGACGGTCAACTTCCATAGATTACGCAAAATACAACCAACCTCCAGTATTTAATGAACCACATTGTTATACCAGTATCAGAGACCGTAAAGTTTTTGGAACTTTTATTTAATTTTAAATTAACTTAGATCCCCCACATCAAAGACCTGAAATCAGGGTGTATAAAAGCACTCTACCTGCTCAAAGTGGTTAGTGGTCGGTCCTGGGGTGCTGATAGGGAAACCTTGGTAAGATATAAACTAGACTATGGCCGTTTTGTTTATGGATCAGCGAGACCTTCGGCGTTAAAGATGCTGGATTGTGTCCACCATCTTAGCATTCTACTGGCAATTGGTGCTTTTCGTAGAAGTCCAGTAATCAGCATTTGTGCCGAACTTGGTTGGCCCCTCTTCCTTACCGGTAGGCCAATCTTCTTCTATCTTACGTATCGAAACTATATTGCATGCCAGAGGATGTTCCTGCCATCCTGTGTTTCATAACCCTAGCCGTGTCTTGTACGAAACCAAATGGCGTAGTACAAGGTCGGTTGGGATCAGGATGCTATCGGTTTTCACCATGTATGGGAAGTCCTGCCAAAGGTTATCCCCACAACCCCAGGTCGAGTTTCTCCCTGGAAGATACGCCTACCTCAATGCTATTTTGATCTTGCCAAGTTCTCTAAAGCGACCACCCCAAACTTTGTAAATGAGAGTACCTTTAATTAGCTCCTCGCAAGCTGCTTTCAGGGTTTTAAACGGATTCACACAGATGGCTCGAAATGCGGGGCCTCCGTGGAATCCACCTTTGTTGTGGAAGGATCCAATTTTAAATTTGGTTTAACTGGTGAATCTAGTGTTTTTACGGCGGAAGGATAAGCCATTTTTAAATCTTTATATTTTGTTTATCGTGTCACCGTTCTGTTCTCATATAAACGGATTCCATGAGTGCTCTGTTGGCATTGTCCACTATACTCCTGGAATCCCCTCGTGCAGATGATACATGAACAAATTTTTAAAATTGATTCATTAAGCACCCGGTTCGTATTTTTTGGATTCCTGGTCCCGCTGGTCTTTCAATAAATGATCTGGCGGACCAGGCGGCAGCATACCTGCCTCCGGAGCCGAGTCACGTCTTTAGATCTAAAGGGTTATGTTCGGCGTGCGGTCTTACACACCTGGCACGAGCAGTGGGTTCCGACCCCTGCTCAGAACAAGCTGCGGTCCATCAGGGACGGTGTGTCGCGGTGCCCTCATATATACGAAAGTCTAGAAAAGAGAAAGTCATCGTGACGAGACTCCGTGTCGGGCATACATTTCTAACCCATGGATTTTTATTAGGAGGGGATCCACCTCCAGTGTGTGAATTTTGGATGCTCCCCCAAGTTTGTACCACATTTTGGTAGACTGTCGCAAGTATGCCGCTATTCGCCTGGCTCTTGATTTTAAAGGTGATATTCGTTTTTAATTACGCGGCAGTGCAGAAGTAGTTATTTGTTTACTCCATTTTATACACAAGGCGAATATTTTTTAGTGTCATTTGAGTCACTTTCGTAAAGTAACTCATCTGGGTTTTATCTCATATTGAGATCTTTTAAATATTTTAGTATACTTTAATATGTTTGTTTTGTAGTTTTAATAGTTTTAGTATACTTTAACATGTTTGTTTTGTCGTTTTAATAGTTTTAGTACACTTTAACATGTTTGTTTGGTCTTTTTAGCGTATTATTATTTTAACATGTTTTGTCATTTTAACGTGTTATTTTTAATTTTTTTTTTTTGTCTTTTTATTGAAGTGATACACCTGTGGATTTTTAGCAGGTGTATCACTTAATTTGTATTAAGAACCCGTTTGAGCACTCCTATGGAATGTCTCAAATGGGTATTTTATCATATTAAGAACTATTATATTTATATCATATATTGTTTTGTACATTGTGTATAATCCTTATATTCTGCAGATGAGTTATTATGTCTCTCCCGTATGGCGATTTTACTATGTTTTTAATTTCGTTCAAAGCCCTAATGACCTAATTGTGTCGATGGGCCTGTAACTCTAATAATAATAATAATAATAATACTATTACCATTATTATTANTAATAATAATAATAATAATAATACTATTACCATTATTATTAATAATAAAATGACTTTAATTATGTAGTCATAGTCTTTGGTCGTGTATGTCTCCTCTTTGCCTTTGTATAATTTATTTTGTGTGGCACTTTAATTTTAAAAAGGAATTTGACGACATTTTAATAAAATGTGTAAAACAATATCGCCCTTTCTATGACAGAAAAAACAGCAATGGGCAAAAATCGCAGACTTAAGTGAAGTCCCAAAAAGAGAAATATCAGGTTAGTATTGTAACAAAATCTTGACAATATATTTAATTTTATATACATATTTGATAAAAATAGTCAGTATTGACATTATTGTCTGAAACTACTATCATAACTTAGAAAAATCGTAAAAAAGTAAAATTGATAGCTAGTTTTAACCCGCGAAAAATATCTTAATGCTGGACAAAACTTACTTTTTTCAAGATTGCATAGCTTAACCTAAGAGCCAGAAAAGTGAATCTTAAGCTATAGCGTTATAGGAAGAAAATTTACTCAATCAAATGTATGCTAACCAATATAAAATAATAATCCTCCCTAATGATTTAAATGCAGACTGTAAATGAAGATGGAAGTCTATAACACATGAAGAAAATTACCCATGTCCCATCGGGATCTGGAAGTGCACCAGTTGCACGGGATTTGGAGCTATATAAACAAATGGTGTTCCTCCTCTCGTTCATCCAACATAGGAGGCAAGTAAACTATTGGGATCTATACACACACATATTTGATAATATTAGGGGTTTTTACGAACTTATGCGTCGTCACTTAGACATGTACCCTTACTAGAGAATATAACAATAAATTTACGGCCATTTTCCAGTACAGAAAATAATCATATTTGACATTATAATAAGGCCAATAAAGATATTTGTAATGATAAATTAATGTGATCAATAATTATAACAAAATTGTATATATTATGCTGATAACCCTTATTCACATTCATGAGTGCTCGTAGATGGCATTTAAACTTCGTTTCTAAAGTGTTTATTCATTTTTATTGACAATTTTAGAAATGTGTTTATTGTTTGTTTCTTATTTGTATATTTTTGAATGACAATATTTAGCTTTGTCATGTTTCAGAACCAAGTCTTCGTTTCAAAACAAAGCCCTGGAGCCTGTAAACCCAGGGCCCAGTACATCCGCATTTGGTCACTCGTCATCTCTTTTGTGGGTTCAAGAAATGTTTGTCGAAGAGGGTCCAGATGGTAAGTACATTTTGCATCAATGACAATATGTAAAATATACACGCTCTGTTTTAGGAATATTTAGGCATGTTAGAAGAGCTTTAAGTTAAAGAATTTAAAATAAATTACAAATGAGGTATATTATAGTGTGTTTACGTGTATGAAGTGAACTAAGAAGTAACCACATTTTTTTGTTTTTCAGATACTTCTCTTGATAATGTTGATTCAACTTCATCTAGTACGCCCACCTCAGTTGAAACGGTCTTCAATATAGAACAGAAGGAGTATGCAGTATCTCATCCTGAGGAAAGTTTTTCAAAGAAACGAAACACTGTCACAGATAAATTAGAAAAAGGAATGGCAGAAGCCAGTGCAGCATTCATCCAGGCTGTGACCAATTTAGAGTTAACGAAGTTTGATAACCCATACACAATGTGCGTCAGCGAGTCTTTGAAACGTGTCCCAATAAATAAAAAGAATAGATACATAATAGAAATGTAATAGAATAGATAAATATTTGGAAAAATGAATTAAAATGGACTTGTTTGCCAGGTTTCAGTCATGAAAATAAAGACATGTTTTAACTTCCCAGTTTATTTGAAGTATTCATATTGTAAAAGCAAGAAAAAATAAATAAAAACTACATATATAAAAAATATACATAATTTAGAATACTCGATATTTACTTTGCAATAATTCCTAGCCTAAATAAATTAAAGTAACAACTATTTAGACAAAGCTAGCATAATTAGACAAAACACTTTCTTTAATACAAACTACAACTATCAAAACAAATAAGTTTACAAATAAATTAAATGGCTTGTATGTTACTTGTATACACGTGAAAATACAACTATATTTATAAAAAAAACATTACTTTGTGATCTACACAAAGTTCACAATATCGATGTTTGACAGGTTTCAATAATGAAAATGAAGACTTCCCAGTTTATTATAAGCATACAAATTGTAAACACCAGAAATTCGATAAAAAAAATACATATACATACTAATGATGCACAACTTAGAATACTCAATATTTACATTACAATAATTCATAACCAAAAGCTTTGAAAGTAACAACTAATTGGACAATGATATCAAAACTAGACAAAACACTCTTTATTATAAACGTCTACTAAAAACAAAATAAGATACAAATAAATCAAATTAAAAAGTTGTGTCACTTGTAAACATGAAAAATTACAATCTCTCAATCACTATTTAAAACTATTGTTATATTTTGTTCCATTGCCATGGCACAGCACCCGCTTCCATAAAACAAAAAAATCGCTGAGACATTCACGTTGCTGATTAGCTGCTGCAACTGCAAAGTTGGCACCCATACTTCCACCACAATGTAATATACCACCAGGAAAAGGATCTTGTCGCCATTCACCAGGAACGGTCTCTTCATCAAGTCCAAGAGTCAAGTACCTGCATTCATTTTGTTGGGGCCTGGTTTCTGCCGTCATTAAAAAATTGTGTAAACACACAAGAGCCTGTATGATGGCCTCCGCAGATGCTAACTTGCAACACATATTTCCGCGAAGAATTCTCTATCTAAATACAAGTATGCCAAATGTGTTTTCAATAACTCTTCTAGCTCTTGATAGGCGGTAGTTAAAAACTCTTATGTTGAGTTCTTGGAAAGGTCTTCATCAAATAGGTTTTGAGTGGAAATGCTTCATCCCCTACAAATACTACCGGAGTAACAATTTCGGTTCCTTGTAGTGTTTGAAGAGAGGGTAATTCAAATGTGCCATTTTCTAAAAATTTGGCAAAGTCAAAGTGGGAATATATTCCAGCCTCCTTGTTAGAGCCTGGTAAAATAATAAAGTTAATTCAATAACAATGCAATGATTTTATTTTCATGCCTATCACAAGTGCTGGTTATAGAATAGTTAAATGAATAAGAAGGAGAAAGACAGTATTACAAATTTTGCATTAGTATGATGAGAAGATGGAAAAACGCCCTTTAACCCATCTGAGCAAGATTCGAACCTTTGCCTATTTATTTAATATGATATAGTGAAATATATATGCTTTACCTTTTACAGAGAAAAAATATGCCCAGAAAAATATACTGTCCATTAAAACGTACACAATATAAGATGTCGTAACTTAACACAATCTCCTATATCCACCCAAGTAAATCTATACTGTGCGTCACAAGTAGCCATCAGCACAATACTGAAACTACTTCTGTAGTTGTGGTACAAGGATCCACTGCGAGGAGGAGCCTGCAACCTCACATTTTCCCCATCAATTGCGCCAACACAGTGGGGAAAATTTCATTTTTCCCAAAACTCTTTTTGGATTTGTTTTCAATTCATGCCATTTGTGTTCAAAAGTATGAGCTGCAACGCTTCCCAAATGGCCTGAGAGGTTTCACCAATCAATTTATGCATCGTGGACTTGCCAATTCTGAATTGCCACGCTTTTGTTCTAGCACTGTCACCATGGGTGAGATTGCTGAAATTATGTTCATAAAACTACTTAGTATTACGAAAATTATGATATTTACAAGAAATATATCAACTTATAAGTAGGCTCCTGGAAAATAAAAATGCATTCAGTAGGTGTAGAAGGATCAAAGTTAACAGACCTAAATAAATAATAAAGTTACCAAAAAACAAAAGAAACAAACCTGAGAAGGACGGCTAGTCAAGTTCAGTCGGGAGAGATGTTCTGTGACTCCCTTTCTTTAGAAGAGGTGTCACAAGAGAGTAACTCGTCAAACTGCCCTGTTGTCATAGGCACATATTGATAACATTCTTCATGGTCTGTATATCTGAGTTCTCAGAACATGTTGTTGAAATCGCCATGCCTTTGACGATCATGAAGAATTGGCCGTACCCACCACCTTCTGTTTTGCAATCTTCTTCTTACAAGACGGTACGTAGCACACAATAAACGAAAATATGCTATTACGAGCACATATTTTAAGTAGGTGTCTAAGTTCTATATTATGTCCATGCTGATAAATGCATGTTTGTTGCAGACCACAAGTGACCAAATCATAGTACTTGGTGATGCTGCAACAAAGATTGCGACAGCTGCAGGCACCATGGCTACTGTAGCACAGGAAACACAAAAGAGTTTTGAAAGAGTGGCTACAGCTATTGAAACAATGGCTTCAGCCATTACAAAACTGGCTGATTGTTATTCCAAAAAGTAATTTTTTTCTTTTAATTGTTTACATGTAATTAAAAATCGCTAATTTAAAATAAAATAAAAATGATTAAGTTTTTTAAAATTCATTATTGTTAACATATAATTTTGTCCTAACAATCTCACTTCTTTCACTAGAGTTTAGTTTGTTTCTTAGTTTTAGATGAACTTAAAAAATCACATTAACGATTTAAACAAGACTTTCACCTATGTGTTTCTTATACTCCTAGGATGAACATAGACTATGTGTTTCCCTGTTAAAAGCAATAAAATTAATTAGTTTACAAAGATTCATCTTAAGCCAGGTGATTAATGGTACGTTCTCCTTTAATAAAATTGTTTTTAATTATCATTAAATCATTATTAAATATAGCTTTTAAAAAAATACATGTATAAAAAGTAAGGCAAAGCACGCAACCTTTGTTAAACAATGCTAAGAATGATTAGTCAAAATATTGATGGATAATGCCATCACGCACATTAGCAGCATTGGCAGGGGGTATTTCATTGTGCTCCACATGCAGTAGGGGAGCTTCAGCAACCAATTGGTGGGGCTATTCAACTCTGTAATGGCGCATCATATTATTTAAAACCGCACAAGCGATTATGATACGTCCAGCTTTTGTTGGTGTATATTTTAGGACCCTTTCCATTAA
>CABFWB010008813.1:0-15952 GCA_902151455.1 Timema bartmani
AACTTCTTTGGTTAATCAACATAACTATAGTATCTTCTAATTATAAAAATAGAAAAAATAACTAAAAGGTCTTATGAGATCAATTAGCCCAGCACCAACATAACACCTACAAATTTAACACCGACTACGAGGTCGGGTGTGACGTACCCCAGCCACCTTTGCGCACGTGTATCTCCCCCTTACGCCGGCGCGACACCAAACTCAACACTGCACCTCGCCCCCCACTCCCCTAGCTCCAGCTACTGTGCCGACGGGATTTGCATGGCAACATTAACATTAAATAATATGCGTTTAAAAACTTCTTGGGTATGACATACCCGACCTCACTCACGCCGGGTTAAAGTAGGTAGGCTATATTTTAAGTTAAATAATTATTATGGTTCATTTTTAATATACCTTCGCTAAAATAACTAGCAGTAGCAAACTCATAAGACTTGGAAAAGGACTGGTCATTATTGTTAATTTCTTCTGCTTTCTCCTTCATGTTTAGATCTCTTCCAGTATAAAGAGGGATCAACATACTGTCAGTTTCTGGAGTAGCTTTTATAACAACTAGCTCTGTTAATTCCAGGGTGGTGGCCATTTAATTCGAAAATGGTTTTATAGACAAAAATGGATGTATATAAATGTGCTAAATTTTGTTCCGGCCCAATAAGTCGGCTATCTGTACCTTGAACAGTATTAATAGTTTCTCCAAAACCTCTTTAGTTTGGGCTGAACTTTTAAGTCAAAATCATTTTAGATAAAAGAAAGAGGATTTTTTTTTACATAGAACCTACTTACATTCACAAGGAAGGCTGACTAGAGGTTCGTGAGCATTTGACAAGAATTGGTCCATATTGTTAGTGTTACCAGTATTCCCGCTGTCCCCAAGCTTATTATCGTAGTTCACATCTATTTCCGAATCAATATGGGGCAGATTGAAAGGATCTGCGGCTTATAATTCTGTAAGTTCAAAGAAAGGCCTACTAGCACTGGTCTCCATTTCATCTGAAAATAATTGTTTGGTTAGCATGAGTTCTGACTCAATCGGAAAAAACTAGGCTTTTTTTAGTAGAGTAATGCAGAAGAGTAATACATCTCACTGAAGGATGGACGATAAAAGAAAGGAATTTTTTTACATACCTTCACAAAGTAAATTATTAGCTGGTTTGTGAGGATTGCAAATGGGCATGCCCTTACTACTAATATAATAGAGACTTTCGTCAGTATTATTATTGTGGTTCACACCCCCTGGCGAAGCATGAACCACTCTCAAAGAAACAGGTGGTCCATTATTAGCTGTCTCTTTTTCAGCTTCTCTGAGCGCTAGCTCAATGATCTTTTTAGCTTGACTCGTCATTTTTACACAAAATAGGTATATGCATTACCGAAAACAAAAATAGCCTGCTTTAGATAGAAAAAATTATTCGGAACCTAAATCGAACAATCAAAATAATAACATATGTGTTCTTTGACTGAACAATAAATTTGGACAAAAATGATGAAAAGAACATTATGCCTATGCAATTATAAATAATAAAAGGAGAAAAAATAGCACAAAATAAATGTTTGTCATTGTTCTTCTAGACGCTGTTCAAGTTGGGAGAACAACATCATCACAAAACACATTTAAGACATTGTTCTTTTAGATGCATTTAAATTTAAGTGGATTCTAAGTAGAATAGTGACAGAAAAAACACCTACGTCATTGTTCTTCGGGAGACACAGTTAAAGTTTGTTGTTCCAACAATGAAGGTAGCACTTACATCACTTTACACTAAAAATAAACACACTCAACTCGAAGGCTCATGCGCAACTAACCACTATGTCACTGTGGTACCGAATTTGTGATTGGTTCCCGCTAAAAAGAACATTGACATGACAGCCCTCAACCGGCAACTATAAGAAATACGCTCATGTCATTGTTCCAGGGTAAAAGAATGAACTTTTGAACAATCTGACACACTTATCTCAATTCAAGCAAAATTTGCAGTTACGTCAATGTTCTTCCGTGGGTGCAATATATTATCCTCGTCCCAAGAATGTAGGATGTGCAATGCGCTTTATAGGTATGTGTGCATACTACAATAGATTTATACCCAAGTCTTTCAAACCAGCAGCGCCTCTGAATTTGTTGAAAAAGAAAGGTGTTCTCTTTGTGTGGGGTGCTGAACAGGCCGATGGTTTTAATGTTTTATTGATTAAACTCTATCTCCCTTGAGGAGTTACACATGATCAACTTCTCTCTTCCCTTTGTTCTGAATGTAGACGCGTCATCTATTTGCATACAACAATTTGTATTGTCTCAATGGACCTCGAGTGGTATGCACTCTTGTAGATTTTGGCAGTAAAACGTTCACAAAGGATGAAAGGAATTATTGTAGTACCTATTTCTTGTAATGTCTTTCATGTGTGCTCATATTAGAAAATATTGGTAGCCATTTTGAGCAACGGGAGTTTGAATTATACACTGGTAACATGGCATGGCGTGGAGGTGACGCCACCCCAAGCAATTATTATGGAAAATTGGAGGGTGGGTCTTTTTAGATTATAATTCTCTACTAACCCTATACTAGGTAGATACAATGTTACTGCGGATGCAATTTCTCGGTTGGCCGAGGACCTTGCTCCTATTTGTCGAAAGAATATTTACATTTTGTCTGTTTTGTCCAATCTATCCCTGAATCTTTTATTTCAGAAAACTGACACTTGATGTGCTGTGATAATTGGTAAACTTGAGAATGGAGAAGTTGGTAGTTAATATTCTTTGTTCAAAAGTCTTTTAGTCATGTGTATTGATAAAAATAGACATGTATACAAATGAATAGCTTTGTGCCAAATTTTCGACACTAATAAATCTTTTTCTAAACACAGATTAATTAAGACAAGATTCTGTTCCTGATGGTGATGCTTTCACCTGCGTGAAACCATCAAGACCAGATTCTTGTCTCATCTGGTTGCTGATGAACGAGGTTGAGGTTTGTATCCTGACCTAGTGTTCATATATATTATTCCCCTAAATGGTTTCCCATTTCCATACCACGCAAATGTGAGTATATTTCCATTTGTGGTATTTTGAGGATAGTCTGGATGGACAGTGAGACGGGAAATAGGATAAAAATAAATTATGAATTAAATAGCCAAGCTATTAAAGTTATTAAGTACTGTTATAGCAGCATTTAAATATCATATAATCGATCACAGGAACCTTGGAATCTTACGATAACGCTATTACTAATGAACCATCACATAGTCAGGGTCTATCTACACTCACATTTAGAGGCAGAGTAGAGTGTAGCTGATGATTTTCTGCACGTCCATAGGGTGACCTGGTGGTCTAGGGGTAAGGTGTCAGACTTCTGTGCTAGGGGTCCGGGGTTCAAACCTCAGTCCCGGCACAGATTTATCTGAATGCCAAACCCTTCCTTCACCTCTGACAAGACGTGTATTAATCACAACTTGTGAATGTGAGGAATGCCAGGCCTCCACCGTGGTTCGGATTCCACGTTAAACTGTAGGTCCTCCATTTCATCTCACAATCACCCTCCCATTGCACATTAGTGTAAGTGCGTATAACCCGAACGGGTAGTAAGACGCGGTACTAATAGTAATAATAATAATAATAATGAACGTCCATAAAAGACTTTTCCTTATAATATGAGTGAGTATAGAACGAATGACAACTGAACAGCTCAGTGGTAAGAGCTTTGACATGCCCTGGGTTTGATTCCCGTGTATAGATGTCATTTTTCAATATAAAGGATATAAAATTAAATTATGTTATTTTTAATGACCGTGTAAATTGTATATCTTGAAAATAAATAGTATCCACGTGTTTGTAAATTTTATTACTTCAAGATAATGAATAGAAGACAACACTGGTAGGTTTTTTTTTTACATTTTCTTAGAGAAAGTATTGTAGACGTGAAAATGTTTGGCCTTGAGATTATGATGGATATTGGCGTTTTATATGCCCTTTAGATCAAAAGAGTGTGTTTCTGTTTGCGTATCTGTCCATACCTGGGGCAACAGACAAAACAGTTGGATGCAATTCGTTCATTATTGATATTTAAATGTTATATGGTCATATCCTTAGGATAAATTATGGTTTTATTTCTAGTTCTAAAACTAAGGGTAGGTCACTGATGCTTAATTTGTGAAAACTTGAAATTTTTCGAAAATGGGTTTAATAATTTTGCTAAAACTATAAATCTGGAAAGTGCTTCATAATAGCATTGTATAATGGTTTTTAGGATAAAACTCAATTAACAGTAGTTTATTAATAGAACATTTAAAAAAAATTGCAGTTCATTCAACACAAAGGTTATAAACAATTTTATCTAGAGGGTATGGATGAAGATGGTATTTTAAAAAAAAAGGACATTCCTATTAGTGTGGAGAAGGAATGTGAAAAACATCTTCTTTGCAGGCAGCATTGATTCGAACCTCAACTTCCAAGACACAGGCAATTTACTCTATTGGCATCCTTGACGACATAAATTGTGAAAGTCTTGGGTTCGAACACTAAGGTCAGTTAAATTAAACTGCTCTATTTTCCATAAATATATAGAGATATTAATAATATGATGATGTATCTCAACAAATACTCCCTCGCTTAAAGATAACCCCACTTTCTGCATAAGGGCAGAAATCTCCATGTTATTCAACACAAACTAACCTTTCACTACCCTGATCAATTGAGGTTAAAGAAGCAAAAATGCTTTGTCCCTATTAGTCCCTGCATTCTATAATGTAAAGATAATAAATTTACCAAATATAATTTTGTTTTCACCTTTACATGAGTCTAGTCCTATGTACATGAAGGAAGACTGAAAGTAGATCCTTAACAGTAAATTTGGCTGGTTCTAAAGCGGCGAAAAGTAAAGAACTGTGAGGGAACTATTTAAGAAAATAATACACCAAATAATCCAGTTTTTGACATAGGCAAGCGCGTGTATATGATTTTGGGGAGGGGTTGACATCGAGAAGATGTATTGACGATCCAGTAAATGGTGTAGTTCAGGTAATGATTCAATGTTGAACCGATCTGGCTGGAGCGATGGCAGATGTGGTGAGTGTCCATGGCTTCTTGTGTGTATGGTGAACAGAAGTGAAAATGTGGGTGATGGAACCTTTCCTCTAGAGATCCCAGAGGCTGTGATACACAAAACACAGAATCCTAAGGTCCTAGATTGACCATCCTAAGTCACAAAAAACAACAGAAACGCATAAAATAAATTGAGGAATGGACAACTTTGAAGTATTTTAATATTGCTTTATTAATATTTTTAACAATAGTCACAATATAAGAGGAACTTTCATTTTTTGTACTTAAAAAGGTAATTTAAAATAAGCAGAGAGAAATTAGTAAAATATAGTCATTTTGAATACAATAAGGGGAAAAAGATTAACAAGAGTCAAGGAGTCATTACAATTTAAAATAAATTATCAAAATATATAACAAGTCTCCTTTTTTCATGCATAAGTCATATCAAAGTATTGTAATAGTCCACTGCACCTCTCCAAACACCGCCACAAACTTACTTAACCCTTCAAGCAACGACGGTCTAGTTTAGACACCATGTAAACTAAATTTAGCAACTTTCACATGGTGAAAATGTTATTACTAGAGTACACGCCTTTCATTATTAACCAAAATCGCATTAAAAAACTAGATTGAAACTTCCACATTTTTATAGGGCACTTTGAATGTCTTGAACCAGTTCGGAGTCGAAGGGAGCACCTACATTTATAATCTCTGGGACTTCTGTGTGGTTGACAACAAGCTGAACTCATCAGAAGGATCAGATAAGTCCAATTGATCCAAAAATTATTGTAAATAGGAATAATTGTAAATAAAGAAAATTACATCTTTATCACATAATTATTATTTAGACAAACATTAAAAAGAAACCCTAACTAAAATGTATCTGATAAATGACAACACTTATTTCAAGAGTGGTAGAACATATTCTTAAAGACAATAAAACAATATAGTTAAATTATTTTATTATTTTAAAACACAATTTGATCAAGAAAAATAATATTTGTATTTTTCAGATAGATGCTCATCAGTCCTTTCTCACCTGGAGCTGGAATAAGGGCATTTAGAAGAGCAGGAAAAATCTCGGATACTAAATAAAATAAGTATTTACCTAGTTACCATCTTGGTTGAGAAAATAAATTACTGCTGGATGTTCTGTGAGTCTTGTTTTAATTCTAGTAGTATATTTGTGTTGATTTAGTAACTAAACAAAAAAATCTTCTTCCTTCTAGCTTCAAAGGATGCCAATGAGTGCTTTGTTTTTTTTTCACCATCTTGACAGGGTAGAGTCAGCCTTTTCTAAAGATTCTAAAGCTGCCTACCATTTAGCGTTTGTTGCAAGGTCTGGAGGATTTGCTATATGTTCGTCAGATAGTGACCATTGGAGCACTAATGGGTGCTGCCATTCTCTTCCTAAAACCAAACTAGCAGGGATACAATCAATTAATTCACCAACAGCAGAGCTAATGGTTAACGTGAGAGTGGTTAAACAAGTGGTTCAGCGATTATGCTAATTGCTCATACAGATGAGTGAAGCTCACCAGTGCCTATTAAAATGCTAAGCCTGAGTGGATTGAGAAAAATATGGAGCATTGAAAATGTTTTATATCATATTCAAAGTGCATATAATTGAAAACTACTGACCGAAATTGGGATCTATTATCAGATACTATTTCTTAAGGATAACTTAATCCTGAAGGAATAAAAATTTGAGGATCTACACCTTCCTCAATGTATATGTCTGTCTCATGGGAAACAATTCCATCCATTTAGATATACCATCTACCATGACCATCAACATCATGTTTCCTTTCTTAGATCGCGCTAGGGGCCACACACAAAAACGATTTATCAAGTTCAGGTGGGAGTGGCAGAAGATAAATATCCCATATTAAAATACAATTTGGCTCTCTGATATAGTTCACAAGAGCTAACCAAATTTCTGACAACACCAGATATTACACACCAAACAAAATCAATCTTAATTCTATTTAAGGGCTTAAGAATATAAAGGTGACCGTTCATAGGTAGTGAGTGAAAGTAATTGATGATCATAAGCATTAAAACTTTGGTTGCTACAACTTGGAAATAATTTGAATTTAGAAATTTGAATAGAAGAATTGGGTGACCTGGTGGTCTAGGAGTAAGGTGTCAGACTTCTGTGTTGGGGTCCGGGGTTCAATCCTCAGTCCCGGCACAGATTTATCTGATTACCAAACCCTTCCTTCACCTCTGACAAGACGTGTATTAATCACAACTTGTGAATGTGAGGAATGCCAGGCCTCCACCGTGGTTCGGATTCCACGTTAAACTGTAGGTCCTTCATTTCATCTCACAATCACCCTACCATTGCACATTAGCGTAAGTGCGTATAACCCGAACGGGTAGTAAGATGCGGTGCTAATAATAATAATAATAATAATAGAAGAATTATGTTTTGAATTTGTAAACAGGAATAATTTTACCGTTTTTGATATAGTCATATACATTTTTTAAGGTGTTGGTTGGACCTATAATATTCACGAATAAAATTTAGGACTTAGGTAAAAAATCCAAAAAATGGACCGAGGGAAGTTAAGAAAACTCTTCTCCTTGGAAAATTCTGGACAAAGAGTCAACCACAAAATATCAAGAATTGCTGATATGTATGAGGTCAAAATTAAATAATGATATTATAGGACCCTATGACCAAATCTACCAAGTTGCTTAGGATGTTTAAGCAGTCATAAAAGTGATTGATTAGCTGTGATATGCTCAAAATGGCGGTTGTTCAAGTCCATGCTAAAAATGAGTAAAAAAAGTCGCTCTAATAGGTGTAATGTATTATTTTAAAAGCTGAGATAGTTCTCCCAGAAAAACATAATGGTACCAAATATCCACAGTTTCATTGATGTGGAATAGCCCCTAAAGAAACATTACTACTGTCTGTAGCCAAAGCAAGAGTTAGCTTAAAATTTTGTTTGTGAAGTGCAGAAGGGCTGATTAGAGTACAATAGAGAAGTGTACTATTGTAGGGATTAGAATATTTTTGAATATTATTTGAAGCGGGTAGTATGAATCCAGAGGCGTGTTATGTGTGAAGGTTTGAATGAGGGCGAGTCTTATTGTAACACAATGTTACAATAATTCGCTACATTATCAGCAAGAGCAGCTTCAAACTAGGTCATATGTGTGATTTTAGGAGGTCGGTACACTACAGCTACAAGTATTTTTATTTGTGCTACACACAACTCTACAATCAAATATTCTGGTCTCGCTGAGTTTGTGTTAGGTGATGCTGATAATATTTTCCATCGTATTTCACTTTTAACATACATACCAACACCCCCTACTCCTTTTCCGCACCTATCATTTCTTACAGTTGGTAGCCATCTAAGTTATCAAGACCGACTTGGTTTCAACCAACTCTCACTAACCAGTATTACATAATGTGACAATGGAACGAATATTGCTTGGAAGTCTGTAATGTGTCCAAGGAGAGACTGAGCATTAACATGAGCTATTTGAAGGGTTCTGGGAAATGTTTCTAGAGCATTATGAAGGAGAATGGTAGTAGAGAGGGGGCCATCGACTGAGTAGGGGGAAAGTATGGGCTGGTTGGGTTCATCGACACTCGCAGGTAGATTACATAACGAGCGAAAGTACAAAATTATGGGACTTGACACTGTTAAATTATTATATGGACTATTGTTAGGCATACAAATGATATTTTTTTTTTGTGAATTATTGACTTACCTAGGTCTTCATACTTTTCTGAGTAAACACTAACACTCACACACAAGATAATTAAAAAACATGATATTGACATATCGTAACTAAAAATTTTTAAAAAATTAAAAAAGTTTTAAATAACTATACAAATTTGGAAAGTTAGAGAGTATCTTTCTTTTTCCCTAAAACAGAAAGAAAAATCATAAAAATAATTATACATATACATAAAAAAGTTTGCACTTTGATTGGCTGAGCTGGGGAAATCTACTTTAAACTTTGCAGCTCGTTCATATTTGTGATGCTTGATCAACAACCTTCTGTCTTGTCTCCAAACCTGCGTCACACCGAACTTTTCAATGGCCGTTTGGAGAAGTTTAAGGCGTATTGCTGTAAGATCCTCTCTGATGGTGAATCCTGTTCCTTTCAATTGTTTTTTATTCCTAAAAACTTCATCTCTCTTTCGGTTGCTTAAGAACTTGATCAAGATTGGCCGTGGTCTTTCACTTCTTTTTTTGACCAACGCGATGAGATTTGTCAATGTCGTCCGGTGTGAGGGAAACGCCCTTGAGATGTTTGTTGATCAAATTCACTGATAAGATGTCTGATTTTTCACCCGTTGTCTCAGAAACACCAAACAGTCTTAGACTTGACCTACGCTGGTATTGCTCAAGTTCATCGTCCTTTTGGGCTAGCTCTCGTTTCATTGTTTCAATATTTTGTTCCTGCTTATCGAGTCTTTCCTTGAGATCAACGATATCACTGCCGTTGAAGTCAAAGGAAAGCTTTAGCTGCTCTACAATAGCTTTGGTAACTGCTTCGGTAATACAGTTTACGATCAGTGACACAACTTCTTTTGATTGTAGCGCCACCATCACTTGTTCCTTTACTAGCGCTACCATGTCCACGCCGTTCAATTTACCAACTAAACTTTCACCCGGTGCCATGCTCCCGTAATTTGTTTAATAACTTTGGAGACAAAATAAACACAAACTTATATATATATAAATACCAACGAATATGCAAATTTAATAATTTATAATACAATACAACTATACTAGTTCTTGGATTAAACTGAGCTTTAAAACACGAGCCAAACTTAGATGGATTTACTCAGTTGCTGCCATCTTGAAACCAACCAAGTTAATATAGTGTAGAGAGTAGGAGGTGATTAGGAGCCAACACTGAACCTAGGAGTTTGGCTTGTTTCACTTTGCGCAGTAATGATAGTACATTGGGACTAACGTGGGCGCCATTATTGAGGCCCGCCGCACATTGGACGCAGGGCAGGCAGAGTGCATGAATAGCACAGGAAGAGGTTTCTGCAAGGCACCGCAGATTTGAAGCGAATCAGGGAGCTTTCACTCAGTAGTACAAGACGTGATATAGTGTGTGAATTAAAGAAACTTCTGGATTCCTGGTCAGACTCTAAATTAAATAATTTAATTTTACTCTACTCGATTAGTAAAAAAAAGAAAAAGACGAAAATTGTAATTTACTTTATGTGCAGTGTCTAGTAACATCTAATTCTTCTAATGGGTTATACAAACTACTTTAGATTAATTTCACTAACTACAAAAATCTAGAATATTACACTTAACATTCGAGTAATTCAGTTCAATAACAATCTTTTCCCATAGCTCATCCTTCAGCGTCGTCCTCATGTAATCTGGATTGCTTGTTTCGTATAATACTGGATGGTCTTGAATTACTTGAATAAGATGTTCCATCACAATACACAAAAACCACGTGACAGAGGCGCAGAGGACACAGGAAAACTGTACGTCTACTACAACCAGAGAGAGGCGTAAAAGAGGCGTGAAAGAGTTATCCCTACACTGCACCTGCACTCCGTCTAATGTGCGGTAACCCATAAGAACACGTGTATTACAGATTTTCCTCTTCCTCGCCTGCCCCTCTGCTGCGCCTGCCCTGCGTCCAATGTGCGGCGGGCTTGAGGAGGGGATGTCAAACGCGGTGAACAGAAGGCCAAACAAGGAAGAACTGGTGTGGCCCATCTGCTCCGATTCTGGTCTGACGTATGAAGAAATAAGAGCTTAGCAGCAGAAAGTATCAACATTTACAAGTACACCTATAGGGTTATGACGTCCTACACGTCTCCGAAACCTACAAGGACACCTAAACGTCTTTGACGTCATATACGTCTCCGAGGCCCACAAGGACACCTACACGTCACAAACGCCTACATAATTTGGAGGCCTACACATTCCCAGAGTCCAAACTCCCACAACATTTCCTATACAAGTTAAGAAAACATACTGACATCTGTTAAATAGATAGCACTGTACATTATTATGTAGACTAGATCGCACAAAACACTACCGTCAGCTTAAGTCACCTGAGTTCCGGCCTTGACTCTCCCGTAATAAGATCACACGTGTTTTCACTGCGGTCACAAGCCCGTCTCTGGTCAGACACTCAGACTGTCTTCTCGTTCGTAAGATCATCTCAAGCCATTGTTCAAATCAGACTGCCCAGTTTATCGGACTTTTTTTCCACAATTAAACAGATCTCAAACTCTACTTAACTTCAACTCTCGCTCGACTGACCTTAACCTTTCTCGTCTGCTGCTCCGACTAAATATTCTTGCCAGGACACTTGATCGAGAATCGGACATTTGACGGACACTCAATTTCCCATATAACGAAATTACATAGATGTGACACAACGGATCGTCACAGTGATCGACAAGTTCAAAAAGTGTGGTTGTCATAAAATATAAAAATACATACCAACAAAAAAATCATATATTTCTAAGATCTGGAAAATAATCTCTAATATTTGATATTTCTGTGTATTATGTTATTCATAGTATTAATATGTACAGAAAACTCAATATTTATTCTGTTAAATATTGGCCAATGTTGATGAATTATATTGCATAAATAATGTTCTTTACCATGAAATTTGGTAAGCGCTTTTGTGGCGCGCCTTCTTTCCCTTGCATTTCTAATAATGTATGCATTTCTGTTGTATATTCTTCGGACCATAATCGTTTCATCTTCGTATATAACTTCATACTCTGAAATTAATTAAAAATCTGCATTCAAAACCTTAAGTCAAGTTACAATACTTATAAAGACTTTTAAATGAAAAATAAAAGCACAATAATTTCCATCTGAATTGTATATTGTAAGAAATATTATATGTATATATTTATTAGATAAATGATCCATTAGAAAATACTATGCACAACTTGAATAATGTCAATGAGAGCCTCTCGTTGGCTCGCCAATTTGTAATATCCTATAGAGGCTTCTATATCCTGAAAGCCCCACTGTTGGGCTCAAATTATAAAACACTACGCATCTGTCCCTGGTTAGCTCAACTTCTCTTATCGAACGCGATTATCATATAAGGAAATTCCCACTTATACAATAAATATATTTTTGATCACATTTATATTAGTTTATTATTAGAACGTATTCCTTTTTTACGTTATAACTATAACAATTTACAAATTCAGTTTGTACAATTGACCCGTTCCTACGCCAGTCACCGTACACTAAATCATAATTAAACATATGGCGACCAGAAACACACATGTTGTCGCCACCCCGATCACTGTGCGTCGTTCACTCTTTCTGGCGTCACATTCAGTTTGTTTCTGCCTCGCGTCTTTTTCAAATTATGATGACATCTACGATTACACCAGAGTATATCGACAATCTAGACCTGTCACAATAAAGTAGTTTGAATTCTGGCTTTCTGGTTGGCTGGACAATGTAACCGCTCCGTATTAAGGAAAAGGTGCATTTCTCTTGGAACGAAAACTAAATACAAGATCAACTCTTTCCGGTTTGGTTTCATAGTCCAACGCACCCAGTATGACCATTTAAAATATAAGAAATGGATTGACTTCCAAACTGCCTGAAGGGCTTAGATATTCTAAATGAAAATGAATGATTAAAAATAATATAAAATATTAAAACTGCAGTCTCTTCCTTCCTTTTCGAAACAACATAGGGTTTGCAAGTTGGGTCATTACAAACTTTACTACAAAAAACAATACATCTTTATAACTTCTTTAGAAATATGTAGAATATAATTATATTACAATAATCCTTAATTTCTATACTAGCATAACTGTTAAGAAATATAATAATAAAAATCGTCTGTGATTTTTCATTTCAATGGTATTACATATGGACGTCACTAACAGAACTTCAAATTTTAGGGAGGCTTTCATGAAAGAAACTTTATTTTCACGGCAGACACAATAGAGATTATTTTGACAATCTCTACTATCATAATAAATACGATCCCTTACATTAAAACTGATAATTTAATAAATAAGAAACTGGGTTATTTTGTGTTCACAATCTTTGTACTGAATATCATTTAACATAAACGTTCCAATCTCCAACTAATACATAATTCTACCACTCACTTTGAGAAAATATGAAATCAAAGTTGCCCTTATGATATGTAAGGTATATGACAACACGCTAGCCAAAGCATTAATTTACTCATAATGTTCTCCAAATTATACATTCCACATTCCTATTACTGATTATAGCTCACCCAAGCTATGTTAGCCGCATTTAACACAGAAACGGCTGCTTGTCCAGATATTGACGATTGTTCTGGAACACTTGTAATTGAACTACTTATTAACCAGACACTAGGTTTGGTAGATGGTCCACAGATTTAATCCCACTTATATCCTCCAAGATTTATCTACCTTAATAAATAATTTAGAAGAACTTTAGCTCAAATTAGTCCAGTTGTTTACAATTTTGTTCCAATATCTGTATACTTTCAAAAGATGTAAAAACTGTTGTAAATTTAATCAAATTGATTATGAATAAGTCATAGTATGATAAGAATATTCACAAACATTACATTTATATCCATTACATTCCCAGATGCGTAGTTAACCAGGTATTCAAACAAAATTGTATCCCTCCTCTTCTACTTATATTTGAAATGCAAATTCCTGAAATGGAGGGATCCAAGACTGAAAGTTTGTGCCGTATTTAAAACTGCTTGATATAGAGGATGATGAGAGAGTGACAATTTCCTCAGATGATATTTTAACTTTCTTAACACATGATCTTAATTTGTAAACCATTAAATTTCTAATCTATTACCTATTTTAAAAAAGTTATTCAACATCCCCCACATCCTCCATGACATTCTGCCTTGCACTGAGCCCAGAATGAAATCTATAACCTATTGAATATTGATAATGTCCAGGACCTTATACTAGTCAATGTAATAAAGTCACTACAATATTAAACTTTGAGCGTGCATTATTAAAAATAAGTGCTTCGAAGATTTAGATTTTTTTCCCCCTGTATTTCTTTAGTCTAGAGCAAATTTTGGTGGTAATATAATGTATCAAAACAATGTTTTTTTTTTTTTTTNTTTTTTTTATTCATAGATGTTCTCAAAATTCTATAGTAAACTTTGACGTTGGTTGAAACGTATGCAAAATGTATTATTTTTAACTGGTTTTTAATGGTAAAAGGGCTAAAAACTTATTTCTTTGGGGGAAGTTTTTCTACAGATAAGAGAATTAGACAATTGAAAAATAAGCCACAATTGAAATTAACCACACTCTAAAGGTGAGTGGAAGAACTATGTAATAATTGGATAAATTGAAAGGGTTACGTCAGGTGACATTCGGAACATTAAATATGAATGCAAACTAAAGCGTGGTTTATAATTTTAAAAAGCTTATTTCAAAGTAATATGTAGTATTTACTATTATTATAAGACATAAATTATGTCTAAATGAATTGAATAAAGTCTATTACCAATGTCAAGTGCTATTTAAAAGACAATCTTTAAGATTTAAGTTCCAGTATTTACCTCTAATTTCTACTTTGATTGAACTATAAAAATCAAATCACTTAATTTTCATCAAAATATACTTAATAAAAAACTGGCTTTATAAAACTTAATATTTTCAAAAATATTTTATATATTTACTGTAAATTTTTGGGATCCACCTATTATAATATATTTCCCAGTACAATTTCACTTCAAACAAATATACACTTTTTGTTAATTAGTTGATACCATGATATGTACACACTGATATATGTGAAATAATTATATCTCTATAACATAATGATTTCTTCCCAGTATTACGTATGCAGCAGAACCATAAAAGTCGGATGTAAGAAAGACTTGGAAAATGGAGGTCATGCGAATGAAGAAGAAGGATCATGTTAGCTATGACAAGGAGGAAAAGGATTAGGAAAAATATCTTTGGGAGACAGTTGGGTACATGTAATACCTAAGATAGTCAAGGAGGTCAGGGTGAGATGGTACGGTCATGTAATGAGGGTGCTAAAGAAAAGGATTCAAAGAAAAAATGAAGTAGGAATAATACCTCACGGGATACCAAGAAATGATGAATGGATCAGATAACAACAAGTGTGCAAGTGAAAGGAAATTAATGAAACAAAATAAAAAGACGAAAGAATCGTGTAAGGAAAACGAAGATGGAGAACTTTTTAATCCAACTGACTCGGTCACGGGCTAAAAACATTTGTTGATGATGGTTCTAGTATCTTACATGTACAACCACACTACAACCAACAAGAAATCTGTTTAATACACTTAATACCTAGTGATGTATACCTTGTCATTATAATATAATATTGTCATATTTCTTTACAATTTCTCTCCGAACAACAAGACATCTTGTTACAATCTTATATGACTAAAAAAAATTCCCTGAAACTATGTCATATATATATATATGTGTGTATATATATATAGTATTATACACTCAAAGCCCCCCTGCTGGACGGGGTTTAAAATAGTCTCGCAGTAATCCCTGCTTGTCGTAAGAGGCGACTAAAAGGGGAGGCTTCTGTGCAGGACGTACCTCGTGCAGGACAAACCAACCCTATATTTTTCCTTTCACCTCCTTTTTTCGCTTCCTTTTTCTTTCTTCTTCTCCTTTCTCTTTCTATTCTTACCTCTCCCTTCTCCTTCTTTTCTTACTTCTTTCTTACCTTCCCCCTGCCGTTCAGTCCTGCACGAAAGTTTTGGCTTCTCCGTTGACGACCTTGGCTGCTAACCTGGCTCTCCTCGGACAATTAGTGGATACCTCTGCAATTGAGCTCCTTTATGAAAGTGCTCTGGTTGTAATATCTTGGTAGAAGGGCCTTAGGGATGACAATAACCGGGTACCCTACTTTGAGAAAAGACTGGTTGCGTTCATGAGGGCCCGGACGT
>CABFWB010008814.1:0-15951 GCA_902151455.1 Timema bartmani
ACAGCGAGTAGTGCAACGGACCGCTTCACCGGCTGGGATGCCATAATCCGGGTATGTGGGAGCCCAGCCAGTCCATGAAGGTCTGCCCTGTGTACAATCTGAAGAGTGGTGATACTCCCAATATCCTTAGAGTACGGCACGTCGAGGAACCAAGAGGAGGACCCAGCGTGCCTAGCGTTAGACCAAGTCTAGCAGCAATAATACTATCGCGTGGAAAGTCAGAGCTCGAGAAGGGTCCCCGCCGATAGTATTATTCGTCTAGAATAAGAAGAGAACGTACGTGGCATAAAACCCCAACATCGCTGTGCTCGATAAGTTCTACTGCCTGTTAATAACTTTGGGCGGGATTGAACAAGCCGGTCCAACCTATCTAGGAGGTGATAACTACGAACACTTCAAGTGGTGGTGCCCCGAGGACATAGGGATGGGAGTTCTTCGGTGTCGCAAACATACCAGAAGACTATATGTTGACAGAGAGAAATGTATCTTATTTGTTTATACGGTCATCTTTTAAGAATCTGAGTTGTATAGATGTATGGTAAGGTAGTTATTTTAAATATTTAGGAACAATTCTAGCTAGTGAAAACGATATTACTGTTACTCGGTCAGTAGGTTGTTCCCATCTAAGCTGCTGTCCAGGAATATAAAACTCATAATATACAAAACAATCATTTTAGATATGAAGCATAGCCTCTTACTTTACATGACAAAATTAATTTAGGGTAACCTATTACTTTGGACAGATCCACTTTGGTGGAGGCACGGTATAAGGCGTCATTCTCGCAATAGAATAAACTGCCGATGGAGAGAGGAGGGAAAATATGTCTAGTAGATATTTATTTATTTGAGGTATTTAACGTTCACTTTCTGAACCGACTGATTATATCAGCACACGACTTATTAACTAACTTAAATCTAGAACATACACAAAATCAAGCCCCCGCCCGTTAATTCATCATTGTGAAAGGTTAAACCTACAGTTCACCAATGATAGATTTTACAGCCATTACAGGAATTGAACCTGGTGTTCCTAACTCAACAGACAGACACGCTACCGACTGAGCTAAGGTGTTGGGCTGTCTAATAAAATATGAGCCATTAACAATTATCCAACGGAGATATTTATAGAAATGAAGTTTGACGGTTTGAAATAATAGTAGGCCTATATATATAGTGTTAACATGTAACGTGTGGTTTTACACACAATAAGTGGAGCAGCCATGTTGCAGTATCATGTCCCTATGGAGGAAATACCGAAACTGTTACTTTGAATCAGTTAATTTCAATGTGTTACACAAAACTACATATTAGCACGTAATGTAAAATAAAGCATTACATACAGGAAGTTCACTTGTTCGCACTTTGTCAAACCAAATAACAATACGTGTATTTCAGCTTCAAAAGACGACGTTAAATTAGTGTTATTAGTGGTGGACATTAACATATTCTATTGTATCATTAGCATTCATAGATAATGTTATAAAAAGTCACCAAAACATATCACATGACTTGAAGTAATAACGCCTGGAGCTTATTGTGTTGTAGTTTAGCACCGCGTCTTACTACCCGTTAGTTACCCGATTAGGATGGTTATATTTAGAGAAAGTGTAACCGCATTTACGCAGCGGGAGAGTGGAAAACAATTTTGGAAAATCAACCTCAGTACACCCGACCGAAATTCAAACCTCGATCTCCCAGTCATCGGCAGTCGAGTCTAACACGAGAGTAGCGCCTTAGACCATGCGGCCACCGAAGCGGGTCCTTAATGTGTCCTTCCCAACACGAGATACTTTTAGTTTTGTCAGTTTAGAACCTTGCGTTAAAAATAACAGGCTTTTATAAACAGATACATTTAAACAATGCATTAAAATTTAAACTAATTTAAAACAAATTTTAAATTATTTAATAGATTTTAAAATTTCAAATATTAGGTGATTTTTTAGTTTCGATAAGCACAATTTAGCAATAGATCGTGATAATAACAAGTCAGACAAGATAACTCTAAGTTCAATAGAGAATAATTAGATTACCCGTATAATTATGTAGATTCCTAAACTTTATTTTCAAACAAAATGTTTTTTTTTTTATTTATCAAAAAAGTAAAAAAATTGGAAGCATCAATCATGATAAATGATTGAATTCGTGAAAATGACTGCTTAGTAGAACTAATCAATAACTCAATGCATATCGGGTTGATTGTAGACGTAATCTCACTTAATTAGAACAAAGCAGATAAACAATCAAATCTGATGAAGGCAGAGTTTTGGAATTCATTGAACCCGTGGTAATGGTAATCTATTTGCCAAGTTCCATGTCGAGGGGTAACACCTTGGCCTGATATCGCTGCCAGTTCAAAGATACGTGTCGACATACTTGATTGTTCCAGTTCATATCATACAAGTTGGGAGTGAACACCAGATTGGTTCCACTAAGTTGAGAGGTGTGATACAGAACATTCAAGTCTCCTCTATTTGTAAAACAACAGTAGTCTCTAGATATGTGGCGGCACAGCTCGTAGCAAAATAAACGTAAACAATACGATAATATTCTTAAATCATGGTCGGTATAAAATAAAGGACTTGAATAAAGTAAATCTAATTGAGCTTTATTCTATTGATTTAAATCACGTTACATTTCCTCACAAGTTAAGTCATCAGACTTTTAAATGTCAATCAAATATTCGATATGTTCAATTTTGTAATATCAAGATAAGTTTCATCCTGGTCCAATCCAAATCTTGTGTTAAACAAAGGAAAATGGTCACAAAACAGCTAACAGTTCGATACATTGGTTAACTTGATATAAAATTTGCCATTTGTAAAATAATCTAATAAATTCCTCATGTGGCCTTCCTCGTGGCACAATAGAAAATAAATCAATATAAACCAAACATGACCCAATCGAACAATGTGTATTGCATATTTAGACAAGTGAAAGTTAACAAAATAGGAAACCACAGAGATTCTGGCCAAAAAAATACCTCAAGACATGACAGACAACCTAGTGCTCTGCCCTTGACATGAGGTCGCTAGAAAGAAAACGTGTAACAAATATAAGTATCTAAAAAGATAGCGTTGTAAGCAATGCACACAATTTTTTAAGATATCTTTCAGTCAAATTGGCACGTTTAAACTCAGAATATGTTATAATGATTAAAATCAAGTCCATTTAAATAACTACTAAAATCAAATATAAAATGTATTAACAAACTGTATATAAAGTATTTTCTTGTATTGGTTGTTTATTATTCCAAGGGCGATGTAACTCTCTCCTATTCTTAGTACGTACGTCAAGGAAGAAGCTAAAGAAAGAAAGAAAGAAAGAAAGGGTTTGTTTATAATAATTTATCTCTAGACGTGAAGTTGCTGACAGACCAGTTGGGACACAATGGTCATGTGTCAGGTGAAACATTATTAGGTGTTTTATATGGTTATAGTTTGTTGTGATACTTTTAAATGGTGAAGCAGTCAAAGAGAAATCACACTGACCATAGTCTGGTTAGTTCTTGTTCCGGTTCAATAAACTAACATCAAATGTACCCGCATTTACGAGGAGAAACTACAGTCAGTTATAGAGGCTCAGAGATTCACCATCGATGTTGTGCGTGTTGCATCTCGCCCCTTCAAAAGGAATGGAGCGGAGGTTCGCACCCCCTAAGATTATCTTCCAATCAAGTGAAGACATTAGCGTCAATCATCGAGATAAGCTTGTAAAAGAAAAGAGTGTGGAAATTAAGAAATATATAATTCAGACTCTTGTACCAATTAGGATGATGATGATGATGATTATGTCTTATTTTAATGTTAGGACATACTTTACCATTCAAGACAACGAGAATCATAGATAATACGTTACATTTGTAAAATGCCTGCTAACAAATAAGGGTACTGACATAGCTAAGAGGGTAAAACATGTTATGTGATATTTTCCAGCCATAATAACATGTAATACCGCATCAATCATAATAGAAGGTTGTTTTAGAGTGATATTGAAAGAAAATCTAATTTTATCGTGTTTCATTCAATGTTGTGGCGAAAGCAGACCTCGCACGAGGGGAAAAACTTGTATGCTAATTAGACCCCCAATTTATGTGATCAAAACATTTTCTAGCTTTCTGGGATTTTTCTCGATTTAATAGTAAAAACATGATTATGTTTTTATTTGTTTTTACGGTGAAAGTATTTGCTAGATCCCCTTTACAGGGAACCTAACATTTCTCACCACAAATGTCACCTAAGCAAGCAAGGGGCCCTGTGGGGCAGCACCGTTTGCACATCTATATGGGCGGACATGTGTTCAAAGTTTGTCTGTGGAAGATTTAATGCATGTAATTTTACATAAACTGCGAGGATAAAATTACTTGGTGCACTCTTTTCGTAATTATATTTTTTACCAAACAAGTACATATTTTATTTATGATATTTTGTAATATTCATTTAAATGATTTTGTATTAAAGTTTAAAAATAGTTAAAAACATTAAATTTCAAAAATATGTTTTAAAATATATTTCAAAACCTAAAAGTGATGTCATTTTAGGCTAGTTTCCCCTTTGCAGCAGTCAATTTTTGTTTTAAAATTGGTATAGTTTTGGTATATTATGAAATAGTTTATCTAATGTCCATATTGTTTCTGTTACGTGAAGTACAATCAGTGACGGATTAAGAGAAGGGGCTATAGGGGATACAGGCCGGCCCCGGCTCTTGAACCATTATTAACGGTCTTGTGCAACTTCAAAAATTGCATCTTACCCTTATTTATGTGTCCTTTTTTTTCTAAATAATTTTTGTGGGTTCAGGAATATATTTTCCTGCCTTCGATGCTTAGATGTGCTGGGCAGGTTCATCAATGATGTAGTTCCTCTGTTTCTCGCTAGATATCACTCGCATCTGGTTTGACTCAAGCTCTTTAGAGACAATCAAAGAAAAAAATATGGAGGTGATTACAAAGCCAACAATGAGAATGTTATCAAAGGACGGAAAAAATTGTATGTAGAAACATTTTTGTGATAATTGATCAGTTGTACAGCAAACTTCAAATACTATGGACAAAATGTCGCTTATTAACTGTTTAAGTTTTGACAGTGAGAATCTTGAACAATCTTTAAAAGTAGAAATGTTAGAATTTTACGACTTTATCAAGAGTGTTGATGTAATTTGTTGCCAATACTTTACTAAATATATGTATTATAATCATTTGATTGATGTTTTTTCAAATGTAATTATTGCTTTTAAATTGTATTTGGTAATTCCTCTAATCAACTGTGAAGCAAAGCGCTTTTTTTCAAACCTTATCTTAATTAGAAATAAATTACGGTCAATAATGTTTGAACCAAGATTTAACAGTCTTGCAATCATGTCATTAGAACATGATATTACAATACAGTTGTAATTTGACGATGTTGTGCAAACATTAGCAGATAACAAGGCAGGGAAAAATACATTTTAGATTGACATTTATACTTATGAGCTATGTTTACTTTTGTACTCTTTGTTTTATTGCAACTATAATATTGATTTAAAGTCTGTGTTTTGCTAAGATATAAATTTTAAAATATACTCAAAATATGATATTTTTTATTTACACATTAAATGCGTGTTTTATAGAGCCTTTAACATCCTACGTGGCATAAGTAAAGAGATCCCCAAATACTTCAATCGCCTGAGGGCCCCCAAATTCCTCAATCAGGCAGACACCGAGTACAATGGTTTCTAACAAGGCGGCATCCGACATGCGGTTTAGGTTAAAACAATGTAAACATATTACATGAGTCAACTGAAGTAACGTGACACAGGACGCGTCAGTGTTCGAAAATTGCTACATGCTCCACCTGTTGTCACATGTTACGGACAACTGCTACATGCTCCACCTGTTGTCACATGTTACGGACAACTGCTACATGCTCCACCTTTTGTCACATGTTACGGACAACTGCTACATGCTCCACCTGTTGTCACATGTTACGGACAACTGCTACATGCTCCACTTTTTGTCACACGTTACGGACAATTGCTACAGGCTCCACCTGTTGTCACATGTTACGAACATTTGCTACATGCTCCACCTCTTGTCACATGTTACGGACAATTGCTACATGCTCCACCTGTTGTCACATGTTACGGACAACGGCTACATGCTCCACCTATTGTCACGTGTTACGGACAACTGCTACATGCTCCACCTATTGTCACATGTTACGGACAGTTGCTACATGCCCCACCTTTTGTCACATGTTACGGACAGTTGCTACATGCCCCACCTTTTGTCACATGTTACGGACAGTTGCTACATGCTCCACCTGTTGTCACATGTTACGGACAAGTTAGTTCATTTAATTCACTGAATATTCATTTTGTTTAATATTCTTAAAAGACGTTCTTGGTGATATACAAGTCCTAAAGGTTTGTATCGTGTTTTAAAAACTCAGGTTAAAATTTTTCCTAGTAATAAATTTAGTGTTTCTTTACTCATTCTGTAAAACGACTAAAATGTTTCTGAATACATAGTTAACTGTTTAAAAACATTGGATGCACAAGGTTTTTTTTAAAAACATTTGTTCGCCAAAAAGTATGCACCCAAAAGTGTCGTTTACCGCGATCATAATTATTGTATCTAATAATGTTGACTAAATTCAATAAGGCCAAAGTATTCTCAACATCAGAAGCAGACATTATTATTAAATGTATTGCTGCTAAATCAGTCCAGTGTTCTTTGAGACACACGTGAGTATTGTCACTCATTGTCACTGCCAGATCATGTGTCGTCACTTTAGTGGACGTATAACTAATTGGTAAGAACACGTTTGTAGTCTGACCGAGTGGATGCAAACACTCTGTACAGATGACAGAATCTTCAGTAAGTTTGTTGTTACAACAAAGTGCAATGGCGCTGTTGTCTGAATTTTACATTTTGTAAAGTCCTGCGCTAAAGGTTCTCTTGTACAACAAACGTGTTTGGGTGAACATCTACTTTTCATCCATGGAGATCTACTTTTGGCAAACATTGCTATTAGTTCCTCACAGTCCGTTTTGAACCATCAACATTGCTATTTTTCTTACAAAAACGGATGAAAAAACAAAATATTTTGTGCGTATCGAGAAACAAGACGTCGAGCGAGCTCGTGATATTGCAAGAACTCACAGTCACGAGCTGTGGTCCGATGTTTCTAAGTGGGAGCCCTGCGAATGGCACACCACGCCCCACGAGGTACCGACACGCACGGAGCACCACAACTGGTTCTCGCCAGATTGAGAGGTTTTCAGCGAGTTATGACCTCACCACGGCAGCGAGACGATAAACAACCAACTCATGATACACATTGTAAACTAGTAACAACACAAAATAACAATACCATTATTTACAAATATAGCAATTATCATAGTTTTATTTAACGCGTCTTACTACCCGTCCCAACTAACCGCCGATTAATATACAGGATGAAAAGGTAGAATTTAGAGAGTGTACCCGCATTTGTGTGCAAGAATAGTGGGGGAAATAGATTACTATAAACATCCTCTGTACACTTGGCCTAGAATCGAACCCCGACTTCTCCATCATCAGCAAAACGGACTATATTAGCCTGACATTAAATACACCTGCTCACATATTAATGATGAATTAATTATACTAATGGGTTATGGATTAAAGAGGTCTGATTTGAAAAAATGTATCCGCCCTTGTATAGAAGGAGATTGGGACACAATTTAGGAACTAACACCCTCAATAATCACATCCAGGATTCCAAACTAAAACTTCCCGTCACTGGGGAACCAAACTAGATCGTTTCCGACATTTAGTCCGCGTGTCCATCGATGCGGGAACTAGCTTTATTCTGCCTCAAATAAAATAAAGTAGGGTTTTAATAATTAATACACTAAATAACTTGTAATCAATACAAACAACTTGTTTATAATGTCTGTATTTACAAGTTGTCATTTCAACAAACCAACAACTCTTGTTATAATTTGCTGACAACTATAAAAGCTTCATATTATAATGATGGTTTCTGCAACTCTCAAGTTTCACAAATGATTGAAGTTACTTTAGGCGTAAAACCCGAACAGGCAGTAACACGCGCTGCTAGAAAAAACAACTTTGGTGTGAATGAGTTTGACATTCAGACCACGTGACCATCGGCGCGGGTACAAAGTAATTAAGCCAAACACTGATTAAAGTTAATAAATGTGTGATTGACTCCAAAGCCCCCTATATTTTCCAATCAAGACAATTTATAAACTTCCAATTTTTAATTAAATGACGCACGCATGTATCTTTAGTTCCGTATATGAGCAATACCAAAGCCATCGCCGACCAACTGGAAAAAATAGTTTAAAATAAACCCAGTAAAATTTAGTGAAAGATCTCCAGATGTAGGTGCGGATTAATACGGGTAAAACCGTGAAATCGCGGCAAAAGGTGGCTCTAGATTACTAGAATACACATTTTAGATTGTAGTCAACAGTAAATTATTACGTCCTTTTTGTAATATTTTCAATAGCAACCTTTCTTAAATATTTGCCCTGTAACGAGTAGGTATTCAGGTACCTTTTCGGGCCTCTATGAATAAAAAATTGTTTTTTTCTCAGTCTAAAAAGTTCAGCCCTCTTGACTCTAGATTTACCGAACCACACTCAAGAGTTATTTAAGGAACTCCACAAACATTAATATAGTTTTATTTAAATAAATACAATACAATATTTATTGATTTGCATTACCTAGTGTTCTTCACTGTATCGTTTATAACCTCCATGTATGCCTACATGTTTAGATCATTATTAATAATTTATTTTAGTTGTATTTTTTTATGTAATTGTTCTTAAAAGCGTGTAGTATTATGTATTTTTTTAGTGTTGGTCAGAACTATTCTAAGGTCGGCATTACACTCTCATATTACATAAATGATATTCTTAAAAGAAATATGGTATCTCTTTGACGATCCATCAAAGATGTTTTATAAAATAATATATTTTACCAGATTTTTATAAATAGTCTCCCTTTGAGAACATGCGCTTGGTTGTAGAAAAGAAAATAGAGAAATGTGAAGTCCATTAGTAAGTAAGCTTAATGGTCCATAAGTATATACGTTTAATGGTCCATTTGTATATAAGTTTAATGGTCCATTAGTAAATAAGTTTAAAGGTCCATTAGTAAATAAGTTTAAAGGTCCATTAGTAAATAAATTTAATGGTCAATTAGTAAATAAGTTTAATGGTCCATTAGTAAATAAGTTTCATGGTCCATTAGTAAATAAGTTCAATGTTCCACTAGTAAATAAGTTTCATGGTTCATTAGTAAATAAGTTCAATGTTCCACTAGTAAATAAGTTTCATGGTTCATTAGTAAATAAGTTCAATGTTCCACTAGTAAATAAGTTTCATGGTTCATTAGTAAATAAGTTCAATGTTCCACTAGTAAATAAGTTCCATGGTCCATTAGTAAATAATGTTAGTGGTCCATTTGTAAATAAGATGCATGGTTCATTAGTAAATAAGTTCCATGGTTTATTAGTAAATAAGTTTCCTGGTCCATTAGCAAATACGTTTAATGGTACATTAGTCAATAAGTTCCATGCTCCAGTTAAAATCAGTTTCATGGTCCATTAGTCAATAAGTTCCATGCTCCAGTTAAAAATCAGTTTCCTGGTCCATTAGTAAATACGTTTAATGGTCCATTAGTCAATAAGTTCCATGGTGCATTAGAAATTATGTTTGACATGATTAAAGTCTATTTTTGTAATCACATATATTGTACAAACGTTGAAGAAAGTGTGAAGTAATGTAGGCCTATTACCACAAATTTTATCAAAAGTGGTGTCCAATATTATATTATGTATTTTATAAAATAAATATAGTTTTTTTTATAAAAGAAATATGACAGATATATCGCCCGAAAGGAAAATGAAAATACATTATGCTATGAGCAACCATACTACCCTCCATGTACTGCCGGATACAAACAACCATACTACCCTCCCATGTACTGCAGGATACAAACAACCATACTACCCTCCCATGTACTGACTGGATACAAACAACCATACTACCCTCCCATATACTGCAGGATACAAACAACCATACTACCCTCCCATGTACTGTCGGATACAAACAACCATACTACCCTCCCATATATTGTCGGATACAAACAACCCTTTACACCGTGATCTTACTCATGTCTGTGAATTTCTTAACTCGGAGATTTAGATGTAATAGAATGTCAAGTTCGACAATCACAATATTTCTCTCTCCGAGGGTTTGGTCTCATACAAGATGTTGTCAACATTTAACAGAAGCCTCCCTTCACTTCTCAGCGAACACAGTGATGACGCTAGTAAGGCTGTTGAAAGTGCCATGTCGTGTTGATTAAAATAATAATGTTAAACATTTTAATAAATAGTAATGTAGTTTCTGCAATGTTACTGTTGGTTTTAGGGGTGCACATTTTTGGTTTCTTTTTTCACCAAAAGTATTTTATATTGTAAAGTGGTAGGGCTCACATCTAGATATACCAAAGAAAAAAGACCCATTGTGTTGTCGTGTCTGCACATATGAGCTTCATTGCTTGAGATATTATTAATATCAATAGTAATAATAATCATAGTAATAATAATAATAGGTATTCTGTTTGCTTTGTAGGGAGAATAACATCCTAAATGGTTCTCCTCTTAGTTCTTCTTCATTTGTCACGCTGTCTGTCTGTCCACCTGATCTTCTCAAGTCTTATCCAGTACCACATTTCAAAGCTCTCCAGGTATTTCTTTTCCATTTTCCTAAGAGTCCACGTTTCTATACAGCGCGATGCTCCAAAGGTATCATTTAATCAGTTTCTTCCTCAGTTTCAAACTAACCTCTTCTTGTTGAAAGCTTCTTTGTTCATGGCGATCCTCGACCTAATTTCCTTGGTGCAGTAGGCATCCTTTATCAGAAGACTTCCCAGGTACTTGAACTGTTCTATATATTTTCCAACTCCTGGTTTCCAATTTTGATTTTCAGCAGCTCTTCGTCTTTTGAAATCACCATCACTTTTGACTTCTCAACGTTGGTCTTCATGCCGTATCTTTTCCCTATCTCCATCATTTCCTGCAACTCTTCTTTATTTCTGTCCAGTGGGATATAAAACAAACCTGGTACCAGTCTTCACACTGAGGAATTTCTAGTTTATAAAGACCAACATTAGCTTGCCAAGAACGTTACAACAATACACAACTATGTTTTTGGTAGTTTGGTGCTCAAGTTGTAAAATGGATAACTAAGCTCACCTCACTGCAAGAGCGCGATAGGGGGTAAATGAAGGAGGGGGGTGTACGAGACACATAGAACCATCATTAAAACCTGATCAAACGTGAAACAAATACTATTTTAATAGATTTCGACTTCAGTTGGTCCACATATTAAAATACTTCCCTTTGAATGTTTGTAAGACTTCCGGTTAAAGCGTCATCTAACACATATACTGAGGTTTAAACTGCTTTAGGATTCACGTGGTGGGTAGGATGGGGAGCATAGCTGCCACATAGCGGGAGTTTGCGCGTTACTACTATGCAAGCATACTCAGTGACAACAAGAAATCTGGCAACGTGTATCGGTTGCTATGACAACTACTCTTCACGGATTGGTCGAGCATGTGACGAACCTCCCCTCCCCACTCCGGCTGCGATGACCTAAATCGTAAAGCAGTTTAAAACGCAGTACAGTCTTACTCTAAGGGATAGGGATGAAGATGTTAGTTCAGAGGATGTGCACGGACATAAGAATGGAAGGTGGCAAGGCCGTATCCGTGGGGGAGAGGGAGGTAAAGCCCACCCCAGAAAGATTACCAAAAAACTGCCTATTTTTACAGTTTAAAAAAACAAAACAAAAAAATACGTGTTAGCATGATGACACAATTCTAATGTTTAGGTACATTTAAAAAAAAATAGTTTTTGGTTGTGTTTATTAGTCAGACAACAAATCTGGTTGTACGAAGACAAAATGATTACAAAGGAAATGGGTATATTAGTGAGTGTGTGGAATGAGAGAGACAAGGAAACAATTCAGTCTTACACCTGGAAACTACTCGAGTGCTAGTTCCGAGAACAGGTCGCAGATGAGTCGGAGAGCGAGGATAGGGAAGTTGCAGTTTGCGAAAATATAAACAGCGGTGGAAATTTGAGAACAGCTGGTCTGGGTATAAGTTAGTGTTATAAATACTGTAACGTGATAATGCTTTTAGTTTTGTGAGTTTAAATATCCTACTATATAATGGATTTCTGGTAGGGAAAAAGGCTTTTCAGAAAACAATTCCTACGGTGAACAGACTTTAGATATTGTTTATCATTATAAACAAGATGGTAATCCTCATTTTCTCATGAAAATGGCTTTGAGGGTACTTTATTTGGGAGAAATTGTCCAATTTTGATCATTTCTCCGCAACTATTTGAGATACGAAATAACTTATCATTGTAAAAGTTGTCGTTCTATTAAAGATAAAAATCTTTTATTTGAAATACATTGTTATAATACCAATAATTTCTGAGCTATAAGCAAAATAGTATTTGTACGTTTTAGTTTATGTCTTTGAAAATGAATTTGATTCTTAAGCTCTTTGGTGAACAAAGATGTTTCTCTTTTCTAAATTTTTCTGTAACATTGTTCCTAGTTCCACGTAAGAGTCTGGCTCAGCCCGGTTTCCAATCACCTAAACTCGTCCGTGGGTGGGGTGTCACGAGCCAGGCTCTTGTATCCGCACTGCAGACAGTGTCATTTTGTCAATCAGAGGAACTATGTCGGCTTCATATACAAACCGTTCATGAGCCCTGAGTTTTGACAAAGTTTTCAGAGGAGTACCGTCCATTGCCAGCAGTGGTAAATTCGTAACACAGGTAACAGAGGAAAGCGGGGGGATGAGGCTTGGGGTTCACTCGTGCAGTTCACGCGGGAGAAATTCACTGATGCTGACTTAGAGTTTGTTAAAAAACATTATACAGTATCCGGGCATCGTTCAGGAGATAATTGCACCACCTTCTGTTCGGGATAGTAAAAGAAGTGGTTCGCCGGAGGACGATGTGTACAAGCCAACAATGTGGTACTTCGACATGCTTTGGTTAGCCGCAGGACGATGTATACAAGCCAACAATGTGGTACTTCGACATGCTTTGGTTCGCCGCAGGACGATGCGTACAAGCCAACAATGTGGTACTTCGACATGCTTTGGTTCGCCGCAGGACGATGTGTACAAGCCAACAATGTGGTACTTCGACATGCTTTGGTTCGCCGCAGACCAAGAAAATACCAGGAAAAGCAAAAGTAATTTAAATTAAGAAGTTGAAGATGCTGTTGATGTTGATGAGCTAGAATCAACAGTTTTGACAACAACAGAGGTAGATAATATGTACTTATTACATAAATATAAAGAGAACACTAAAGAATTAATTTGACCTTGACCGGCTTGAGGTGATATGATCGTGGAAAACTTGAGATCTTCAAACGACCTTCCTGTGGCGAAAAAACGGAGGGTCGCTCGCTGCCTAACATGCTTTAGTTGTTATAGCATTCCGCAGCACAGAACATTATCTTGTTTTGATAGGATAATTTTTCGAGCAAATATTTTGGGATCTCTTCAGACATTCGCCAGGACTATCATCTCTGATAAAGCTAAGTAAATTTAAATATGTAAATCTCTTTCTTTGTAGCAACCAATTCTTAACCTACCTTTTCCTAATTTTATCCTTAGCTCTCCCATTCGTCTGAAATGATCGCCGCTGCTGCAACTTGCTTCGACAAACTCACTGTAGATACTGACATATTTGATCAAAGTTGGGAGTCCCCTCGTGTTAGCGATAGAACGTGTGTGGTGAAACATGACTAGCGATAGAACGTGTGTGATGAAACATGACTAGCGATAGAACGTGTGTGGTGAAACATGACTAGCGATAGAACGTGTGTGGTGAAACATGACTAGCGATAGAACGTGTGTGATGAAACATGACTAGCAAGCCGGTAGTGGAAAAATATATGATTTGAATAAAAACTGACCACAGGCTGGAAACAGTATTTAATGGGTGTAATAAAAAAGTCTAGCAGGAAGAAACTTTTAACATGTAATATTCTGTAAATATAGATATTTTGAGAAACCTGCATTTTATTTCTAGCATTATATTTTATTTGACCTGTAGGGGGGTTGTGATGTCAATATTCGCATCCGGGTCTTTGGTTTGTAGTTACGCCACTGAGTCAGACTCGTGCGTGGAGAGGCCGCTTAGTGCCATAGAGTAAGTGACAGTGAATATTATTTCATTTATGATCTTTGATGTGTTCCTACAACAACGTAGAGACCTATTATTTCGTTTCACAAATCTTACGAGTTTTTTTTAAGATAAAGTCTGTGGTGCGCTGTACTAATCATTTGTAGTTATAATGTCGGTTTGAAGGAAAGTGTCAAAGTGATATCCAGGACACACGCGACCAGCGATCAGTCACTGGAGGAATGTTCCAGGTGAATGCTCGCAGTTCTGTTACCTTGACCCGCTCTCACTTTTTAATAGGCCTACAATATCTTCACGGCTTTTTACAACAAAATGGCAAACTCCCACTTGCATACATACTCCGTGAGCTCCGTAGCCCGAAGGTTGGATGGAAAGGAACGCGAATAAAGTCAGCATTTTAAATTTTTTGTGGTAATAATTATTTTAAGGCCAAAATAAATCAAATATTGCTTTAGTAAAAAATATGGTATCAGAAATTTTGAAAATTGTTATTTTCCGATTAATTTTCGAAATTGGGGTTTTTATGGTCAGCCCTTTGAGGGAGGTAGAAAACTAAACTGGCCAGTAATGTGGAGAGAACAATCCAAATAACAAAATTAGTGTTAAATATTTTATCTTTATATGCGGAAGAAAGGAAATGGAAGGAATAGAAGGGGGTTCCAGTACCCAATATATTCCATCCCTAATGACTCTAACTTCACGATATGTTATGAGCTTGTCAGTACCCGCCTGCTGTCAAATATCCACATAAGTAAAATACCCTCTAAATTAACATATTTTTGAAAAAAACATACTTTTTTTACTATGTAAAATAGTCATGTTTTGTCAAATTAATAATAACGCCGAAATGGATTTGTTCAGTTTAATAGGAAATTAGCCTAAACGTGTCTACCGAATAATGTTTTATTTAATTTTGTTATAAAACAAACTACTACCTTTCCTGGTGATATTTTCACCATAATCATTTATAAAGCAAATAATATAAAAATTGTTAAATAAGCTACACGAACAATACTACATTAGGCTACACGAACAATACTACATTAGGCTACACAAACAATGCTACATTAGGCTACACAAACAATGCTACATTAGGCTACACAAACAATACTACATTAGGCTACACAAACAATGCTACATTAGGCTACACAAACAATGCTACATTAGGCTACACAAACAATGGTACATTAGGCTACACAAACAATGCTACATTAGGCTACACAAACAATGCTACATTAGGCTACACAAACAATGCTACATTAGGCTACACAAACAATGCTACATTAGGCTACACAAACAATGCTACATTAGGCTACACAAACAATGCTACATTAGGCTACACAAACAATGCTACATTAGGCTACACAAACAATGCTACATTAAGCTACATGAACATTGCTAATTTATCATACCAAGGAGTAATAGGAGATTTTTATTTTTATATTACGTGTTGGAAATTAGATAAAAATAAACAACTTTAAATGTCCTTTATGCGAAATTAATTAAAGTGTACAACTTGAATGAATAAAAGAGAGGACACTTGTGGGAATGTGAAGATGAATACCTTTCCCTGTGAAGCAACATAAACTATCAGAAACACTGAGTAACTGTCAGCAGATCAATACTTGAGTACATACACAAGTTCTCCTTGTGAAGCAATATAAACTATCAGAAACACTGAGTAACTGTCAGCAGATCAATACTTGAGTACGTA
>CABFWB010008815.1:0-15947 GCA_902151455.1 Timema bartmani
ATCAGAGAGCGAGGGGGCGTGGTCACGTGACCAGCTCTAAGCCTATCAGCGTCTGTTGCAGGTGGTCCTACCATCTACTGACAGTAGCGCTACAATTGCAAGACAATTCTGAATGGTGGAAATAAGACTTGAGAAAACATGGCATGACTGTGCCACACACACGAACATATTTTGGACCAAATCAAAATTTAGTAGATTATTTTAACAAGTGAAAATGTGCAGTCAATATAAAAAGAAGAAAGAAGATTTTTGGTGAAGTCAATGCCCACTTATATAAAATGTTAATTATTTAACACAAAATGAATAGCCCTCTTGTAGATAGGCTTGTGGAAATACTTTTTAAAAATAGTGAACAAATAATTATTATGTTTACAGGACTCTAGGCGAGGCTTAAAATTTACGTCATGTCATGTATAATCCAAATAAACCACGTGGCGCAAAATAATAAGGTGACAAAAAAAAAGTAAAGAAAAATAATCAAAACACATGAGTGCAATAACATTATCGCCTCTTTCCTTCCTTTTCTCTTAATATTTTCGAAAGCTCAAAGTGGTTCGACGTCCAAGTGACCCCGAATGTCATAAAATCATAAAAGTGATTGTTGTTTATCAATCTTTAAAAATGTAGGCCTATATTTTTAGATTTTATTTCCTTTATTTAAGACCGACACCTTATCTCAGTCGGTAGCGTGTCTGCCTACTGACCTAGGGTCCCAGATTCGATTCTAGGCATGACAGAAAATTTACCATAGATGAAAATAGGCGTTTACCCTTTCACATTAATACATTAATAGCTGGGAATAGGATGTTGTGCCTGTCCTAATCTTAAGTTATATTATAAAGCATATGAAGCTACAACAATCCTAGTAAGATGGTGGGGGAAAATGTATATCTTGAATAAAAAACTGACCCAAACCATAGGATGGAAACAGTAATGGATGTTAAATTTCATTATTTAGAAATAACTATTAATTAATTTAATTTAGATATTAAAAAAACTATTAAAATGTAATAAAAGTGTACAAACTATTATTGAGTTTGTCTTTGGTTAAAAGGACGATTTAATATAAACATTTTAGGAATTGTATTTATAGTCCATTGCGCCTTATTGTCCATATTTGGATATCATTAATTAAACTGATGGAAAAAGTATGAAAAAAGTAACATTTTTGAAGAAAATTAATGTACACACATTCAAATGGAAGAGTAGGAAAAAACCCTCAATATACCTGCGTGAGTTTCGAGAATCAAAGGAATAAATAGATCAGATGCTCACAAAAGTGCGTCGGACATCATTTAAATCCCAATACTTCGGAAGAAAGAAAGCCCTTAAATGGTTATCTATATCTTTGTGAGTATGTTCAAAGGTCAACTGGTGTGAATCTACCTTTAAATATAGCTTGATTCTTTTCACCAAGTTTAACAACCAAGCGGGCTACACTCATGTTAATAAAGCTAGTGAGGTAAGCAGGCAGAATATGTTATTCAGAGGAAATGTACCCGCATTTGACTGGATAAGGATTAAAAAATATAAAGAAAAACTACACTTATTACACAATTTTATAAGATTCAGAATCTTTACCTTCCAATCACCGGTAACAAGACAAAATGCAGGGTAAAGCTCAACTGCATATTATGTGGTTTACAATAGAGCTCCAAGCCTTACAACAAGCTAGGAGATATAAGTGTATGCGTTGTTAAAGGTCTGGTGTAGTTCCTTATAACAAACTATGAACTATAACTCAAGTGTATGTGTTGTTAAAGGTCTGGTGTAGTTCCTTATAACAAACTATGAACTATAACTCAAGTGTATGTGTTGTTCAAGGTCTGGTGTAGTTCCTTATAACAAACTATGAACTATAACTCAAGTGTATGTGTTGTTCAAGGTATGAACTATAACTCAAGTGTATGTGTTGTTCAAGGTCTGGTGTAGTTCCTTACAACCAGCTAGGAACTACAACTCAAGTGTATGTATATTTTGTCAAGGGCTCGGTGCCATTCCTTCCAACTTTCGAGGACGTGTACATTGTAATCGCCGCGTCGTTCAAGAAGTCTTCTTACGCAGAGAGATGGCGCAGGTGTTTCTCTGCCTCCATTGATTGCTGCAGGAAAACCGCTCATAATAACACTCTACAAGGTACGTCCACTGTAGTCTTCTGGATCATGATCAACAAATTAACAGTTTAGGGTGTTCCACCGTGTTTTCAATCATTCATTAGACTGTATTTGTTTGTTCGGGAAACACTAATTTGTTCTATCTAAAAAAACAATAATCGAAATTATGCTTTTATATTTTAATTTATGTCTAAAATGAACTGTATTATTTTTTTTTTTTAAGTTTTTACGTTAAACAAGTAAAACTTCAATTATTCTCAATATTCTCATACCGCAATATTAATAAATAGAAAAACTGCTACGAAAGACAAAAGCTACCAAAATAATCCTCGAAAATCTTAAAATCTTTTATTGTGGTCCTGTTCAAAATGTTTTTTTTTAACAGCCCTTGAAATATCATTCAAATCAGTTGATTTAATATTTTAACTGAGATATTTAGTGTTAGATTTCTTGGAAAATGAGCTAATTATACATTTTCACACAACATTTTAAAACTATGCAACATAAAGTGTAAGGTAATATAATCCAAAGGAACAATTTGATATCATTTGCCCTTATTTTGAAGTAAATCATAGCTTAAAATAGCCAACCAGTCCTTAGATAATATGGATTATTCTATCTTGTGCAACGTGCACCAGAAGGTATGGACTACTGTGGATTATTCTAACTTTTTCAACGTACACAGGAAGGTATGGATTATTGTGGATTATTCTAACTTGTGCAACGTGCACTATACACCGGGAAATTAATATAAAATAACTTTTTTGTCAATGGATAAAAATATATCAGTAATCAGCCGTTTATAGATAATTTTGCAAAGAATAGGGGCCAATATACTGTAGCAAAATTAGTGTCTGACAGTAGGACCGATGCGCTTCTCACTGTCTACCTTAACCGACGAGTGATGGCGTTGGCAGCGTGTGGGGGCCCGGGCCTGTGGGCCTGTGAGTCTGGGCTCCTAGGATTCTGGGCCTTCAGGCGTCGGCTCTTGGGATTCTGGGCCTGGAGGCCTCAGTCTTGTAGTTTGTGTGGTGTGGTGAGCCACTTTAGAGCTGGAATAATTTGCGTTCTTTTCTAGCCTAGTATTCTAGAAATGTAGGATTCCAGACTCTTAACTGTGACCCCTAGAAATACACGGTCGGCTATAGAAAGAGGGCCCTAATCCGAGTTGTGGATAGTGAAGTGAGTGGACCGGCGTGTCCAAGTGTGGGCTAGCGTGCCCGGGAGTGGGTGGCATGACCAGTGGGCGGGTCGGCGTGTCCGCGAGTGGGTTGATGAGTCTGGTGTTCGTGTATCGCGGGTTATCGCATTGTGTCGTTGGCGGGAACCAGCAGCGAGTTAAGTGGACGGGTGACGTAGACATTGATTGCTATAGTTGTGAACTGTATTACTAGTCTACATTTTTATGATTTCAAATATTTGAATAGCTATTATGTGTTTTATAGTTATTAATATGTTTATTTTATTTTATTCTATTTTACGTATTCTTATTAGTTTATTAATTTACAGATTTGATTGTGACTATTTTTATTTAATTTAGTGACCTACTCCAGCACCCTTAAACAACTTGTGTTTCACACGGTGACGTGAGAACGGCCCGCAACCCTCCCAGGTCACGCGCGCCCTGCGTTATATTGGAGTCAGAAGTGAGTATATTGGTGGTGTGTTGTTTGATTTACGATAACGAGAAAAGTCATCGTGGATTTTCGGGTTTTGGCAGCTTTTATCCAAGCCTTGTTGGTAAAAACTGCATCATGGAACAATAAGATGGTGGATTAAACTGCTTCACTAAACAACAAGATGGTGGAACAGATGGCATCGTTGAACAGCATGAAAGAAAAGTTGAAATCAGCCATAACATCACTAGGCAGCCAAGTGAGTGCAGAGCGTTCCAAAGAGTCGGCGTACCTTCTTCAAGCAGGAGACAGAGTCTGACGCTGTGGACGACGTTGCTGTGAAAGACGCTTTTGATGACGCTGCCGTGGATGATGATGTTGATGGTGATTATTATGATAATGCCATTATTGGTCTTAGAGATGACGCTGTTGGTGACAACACTGTTGATGATGACGTTGTCGGTGACGACACTAATGGTGACGATGACATTGTTGGTGAAGACGATGATGGTGGCAACGATATTGGTAACAACATTATTCGTTATAATGCTTTTTGTGACAACTATGTTGGTGAGGATGCTGCTTATGACTATGCTTCCCCAAAAAGATGGTGCCGTAGGTGATGAAGATGATCAGGGGAAGATCAACATGACGAATGTTATGGACAATGTTCTCGACTGGAATGCAAAAGGATCGATAAGTGTGGACTTTGTCTGGTTGTCACTTCTTCTTGACCGATGTCTGAGTTACGAACGACTTGGTCTTGGCCAAAGCCAGAGGAGCTACAAAGTGTAACAAATTGAAGTTACTTCGGTTCAACGGGCAGCTAGTGACGACAGTTGAATAATGCCGTTGTTTGTGGTAGGATGTCCTTGACCACATCTTAGGATCAAGTAAAAACTTGTTGCAAGAAAATTAAGTGAATTACTTATTTTGTAAGTTGAAGAACTGATAAAGTTATGGACATCGAGAAGGATAATAACCGGATGTAATGTGACAATACAAACCTAAACCTAATGATGACTTTAAGTCCTAACCAAGGCCGTAGACAGGCAATACTTTGGGGGGGGGGGAGGTAGGGGTTGGTTGGCCCATCCCCCGATTGTCAGAAACTAGAAAAGATTCTAAATAATAATCAGTTCTAGAAGCTATCTGAAGTGTTTTTTATGGCAACATAACCCCCTAAATGCCAGAAGCTGGGACAAATTCTATATATTAAACGCCTCTATAAGCTATTTGAAGTGTTTTTAATGGCACCATAACCCCCTAACTGCCGGAGGCTAGGACAAATTATAGTTATTAAACACCTCTAGAAGCTATTTGAAGTTCTTTTTATGGCAACACAGCCTCATAATTTGTACTTGTATCTTAATTTTGATATTGTTTGAACAATAAATAAAGCCACATATATTTTGTTCGTAAAATTTCGAGGGGAGGGAGGTTGAACCCCCCCGGCTACGGCCTTGGTATTAACATAGAATTAGATTTGGCTGTGCTTTGTGCTAGTAGCTGGATGATGACACGAGTTCAAGGAAGTACTATGGGACGTAAAAGAGCGTGCAGTAGCGATTTTTGAGAGTAATAATGGTGAACGATGGTAATTGCACTTGGGGCTACCAAAGATACACACCGGTCACGTCTTCTTAATGGTGCTGCAGTAGACCACTAAGGCTTACAAGACAACTGGATAGCGATGACTTAAATCTTCTGGTCGCAGAACAGTGAGCTCGTCAAGAGTTTGCCACTCTTAGTCACTTTCTTCAAGTTTTCCATGACTGTGACAAACCCCAAAGATAAATGATATCGGTTCGGGACGTACATACTTACCGAGGTGGTAGTGTCTGACAGTGGGGCTGGCGCGCTTCACACTGTCTACCCTTACTACGTTCTTTGTTCTCTCTATCTCCCTCCTTGTTTAGCAGGTATGCAGCAGCAGTCTTACTTGGTTGGAGTAAGAGGGTCAGGGAGGGAAGATAAGGCACATGTCTGGAGGAATCTAGGTTATTTTCTAGCCTGGTATTCTAGAAATGGAGGATTCCAGACTCTTGACTGCGACCCCTATAAATACACGATCGGTTATAGAGAGAGGGCCCTAGTCCAAATTGTGGATAGTGAAGTGAGTGGACCGGCGTGTCCAAGTGTGGGCTAGCGTGCCCGGGAGTGGGTGGCATGACCAGCGAGCGGGTTGATGAGTCCGGCGTTCGTGTATCGCGGGTCATCGCAATGTGTCGTGGGTGGGGACCAGTGGCGAGTTTAGTGGACGGGTGACGTAGACATTGATTGCTATAGTTGTGAACTATATTACTAGTCTGCATTTTTGTGATTTCAAATATTTTAATAGTTATTATGTGTTTTATAGTTATTAATTTGTTTATTTTATTTTATTCTATTTTACGTATTCTTATTAGTTTATTAATTTACAGACTTGATCGTGACTATTTTTATTTAATTTAGTGACTTGTTTAGTTGTGATTAATCTAGCTGTATAGTCAATTCTATGTATTTGTTGTTTTGATTAAAAAAAATTAAAACCTTGAATATTTCGTGTATATTTTTAAACGTATTTTAATCGGCAACCCACTCAAATATACTTAAACCAACTCCAGGTCGTGAACCTCCCAGGTCACACGCACCCTGCGTTAAAATACAGTTCTGCCAGAGGGAGGTCTGTTTCTCAGTTCACGTAAGTTGCAATCTCAGTTTTCGACAAAAGCGTATATTTAACCTTAGACACAATCTCACGGTTGTTGATTTACTGGCATCCAAGGAATGATATTGTTTGTGTCTAGACCCCAGTCACTTGTATCCAAGGTACGATATTGTTTGTGTTTAGACCCCAGTGTCTTGTATCCAAGGTATGATATTGTTTATGTCTAGACCCCAGTCTCTTGTAGCCAAGGTATGATATTGTTTGTGTCTAGATTCCAGTCTCTTGTATCCAAGGTATATTGTTTGTGTCTAGACCCCAGTCTCTTGTATCCAAGGTATGATATTGTTTGTATCTAGACCCCAGTCTCTTGTATCCAAGGTATGATATTGTTTGTACCTAGACCCCAGTCTCTTGTATCCAAGGTATATTGTTTGTGTCTAGACCCCAGTCTCTTGTATCCAAGGTATGATATTGTTTGTGAATAGACCCCAGTCTCTTGTAGCCAAGGTATAATATTGTTTGTGTCTAGATCCCAGTCTCTTGTAGCCAAGGTATGATATTTTTTGTGTATAGACCCCAGTCTCTTGTATCCAAGGTATAATATTGTTTGTATGGACCCCAGTCTCTTGTAGCCAAGGTATGATATTGTTTGTGTCCAGACCCCAGTCTCTTGTATCCAAGGTATTCTATTGTTTGTATAAACCCCAGTGTCTTGTATCCAAGGTATGATATTGTTTGTGTCCAGACCCCAGTCTCTTGTATCCAAGGTATGCTATTGTTTGTATGGACCCCAGTGTCTTGTATCCAAGGTATGATATTGTTTGTGTATAGACCCCAGTCTCTTGTAGCCAAGGTATGATATTGTTTGTGTCTAGACCCCAGTATCCAAGGTATGATATTACTTGTATGGACCCCAGTCTCTTGTAACCAAGGTATGATATTGTTTGTGTCCAGACCCCAGTCTCTTGTAGTCAAGGTATGATATTGTTTGTATAGACCCCAGTGTCTTGTATCCAAGGTATGATATTGTTTGTGAATGAACCTCAGTCTCTTGTAGTCAAGGTATGATATTGTTTGTATTGTAACATTATTTGCCACCCTATCATGTATTTCCCTATATTTTTCCCAATCTTTGTAAATAGTTTCCTATTTATTTTCGTTTGAAACACGCTGTGTCGCCGGCGTGATAAATAATACTATTTACATAATTTAAATAAATTAAAAGGACGGAAGAAAGAACGTTTAACACTGTTTTAAATAATTTAAATAATTAATTTTGAGCTAAGGAAGAACACTTACCTTTTATTAAACATACGAACTAGACGAACTAGAGACTGTTTATTTCTTCAAATTGTGGACGAGTTGGAATAAATAAAAGGAAACAGATTTCAGATACTCTGTTTCAACATGGACGAATTCATTGGTGAGATCCAGCCAAATCTTCAATTTTAAATATATTTCTTTCTCATTTTTTTTATCAAGCTACCAGGATTTATGCAAAAACTTTCAGAAAGGACTAAATACATTCAGACTCTATCTATTCCAGAGAATTGATTAATATTTTATTTTATGTAAAAATATTAATTCTATTGATTTCTTTTTCTTTTTCCTCAACGATACCATTTTTTTTTGTCTTACTCAAAACTATATATTCTATAAAAGTTTAGCCTATATATATATTATTTTCTTTCACTCTATTATTATATATAGTAAAACTCCTAAATTTAATCCTGTTCAAAGATTGTTATTTTAATTGATTAACTTTGTTTAAGAATTTATGTAATATCATATATTTTATTTTGTCATATGAGCATTATATTTATTCGGAATTTCATAGGTAGGATTGGGATGTAGTAAAAGGGAAACAATAATAATAATAATAATAATAACCCACAAAAGTTTCAATAATTGTATTTTTTTATTGTAATCTAAATTAGTAAATTTTGTTTTAATGATCCATTTTATTTAAATTGCTCATGTTTTTATTTTATTTTATTTTAAGTACTCTTTCAACTCTTGTAGAGACTTACAGCATACCATTGTAACATTGACATTGTAATATCTAGGTAAACGTTCCCGAGCGCACCCAGTGGTCTCGAGTTTTTAGAGTCATCGTGCCTTTGTCCAAGTTAGTCGAGCTAAAGTTTATTTGTATTTTTTTTTAATTATTATTCTTTCTCCTAGTTTCTAGGAGTGGCGCCCAATACATAAATTTTTATTCATCTCGACGTTACCCTTTTTTGTTGATAAGGCATTACATTTTTATTAGAGTATAGACCCCAGTCTCTTGTATCCAAGGTATGATATTGTTTGTGTCTAGACCCCAGTCACTGTCCTGCTATGTGGGATGGTTGGGATTGCTGGAACTCGACGCCGGAAGGCTCCATTCAACATAACTACTGCAAGGAGTACGTGTATACCTCGGACAAACCACCCAAGTGTAATCGTGAGTTTAAATGCTTTATAAGTGGAGAATCATATTTTAGTATTTTCTCGTATTCTTAATAAAATGTTAATTAAACGTCATAACTGTCACAGTCTTAAATATTAGGTAGTGAAAACTATATTATACATCCCATGAAATTAATCACGTTGTCGAAATAATTATATATTTCTTTATTGTATTTTATAAAGTAAAATATTTATTTATATAGCTATACCGTCTGAGTTCGTTCGGTACAGCGTTTTTCCAGGCTTATTCCATGAAATTTTATGGTAATATTTATCTAGTTTTATATAGATTATAAAATAGGCTATGTACTAGGTTATAAATTGCACTAAAACTCTATTAACGAACCACTATCAATAGAATATTCATCTTTATAATAATTGACAGTTTAATGTTCTCCACCACAAATCATGTGCTCTCATAGTGGAACACCATCTAATAATGGACTTTCTCCATAACATACATTATATGGTGGATAGAAATTGCCAACACCAGTTCATTTATTTTATAAATGTTCGTTTTGGTTTAAACTTTTACTGCGAGAAAGACACACATTTTTAGATATGATAAACTTGCGTGAAGTTATTGAAAAGGACGACTACTTGAACTATTTACGAATGAACCTGGAATCGTATTACTGTGCAAGTGTCAGTCATTCCAGGATTGATGTTACCCAAACTCGATCAGTTTTTGCCTTGTAATCGTTCTAGAAATGCCAGCCAAAATCAAACATGTTTAATCCCTAATTTGTAGTGAGCCGTCATACGATCAGTTTTGGAATGAACATTCCGACTGACAACTGACAACCGACCAGCCCGGAATCAAGCGGGGAATGACCGTGTGTGGGGACCTTCTTAAAACTATTCTGGAGTGGTCCATCCACCTTTACCCAAATTTCAAATTTATATCATACCAATAGATGTATGTTGATATTTGTTTAAAAGTCTCCACTTCATACTATTTCTCGAACCTACATTTTTAAATTTTAAATTTTCAATCCCTACTGATCATTTTGGGTTATTCCTACCTCTAAATTTGTGTAAACATTTCAATTTCAATACTTAATATGATTCTGAGAACTTATTTTCTTTCTAATAGTTTGGAAATTTTAAAATGTTCATGTATGATTGTTTGAAATGTTCTTTATTTCTACTTATAGAACAGTCACAGAAGGGATTTACCTTGAAAAAACTCCCAAGAAACCGAAACTTTGTGGGATTTTAGTGCTGGGCCCTACTAATAACATACCAAAAATCAACACCTGTACAGTTTTGTCATGATACGAAATAACATTTGAAACAAAAGTTGTAGAAGGGAAAATAACAAATAGAATTGAATATTATATGTTAGCCGATCTTTATTATTAATAAACTTATATCAGGATATAAACACTTTTTTTCGATTTTGCAAGATTATTACAATATTTGATACGATATTTGCACAGTATTTATCTTAGCTCTTCATAAATATTTTAACCTGGCTCTGCCCAAAGATATTCTCTAGAAAGCACCTCAAAACTTGTCTATCAAGCCGTGAGTAGTTATTCTAGTCCTTCTTGATCATTGTAAAATTCTGTCATATCAACAGTTGCTGTGTTATCAAATGATCTTCCTTCACAGTAGGCATACATTGATGTACATTAAAGTCCTGCTATCCTGCATTCACAGTTATTTTCCCGAGAAACTTTACATTTGCATGTTATTAAATGTAATAACTCATCAGGTGCTGGAGGCAGGAACTAATACGTTTCCTTTGAGTTCTCAGCCCCAGTCACACGGATCTAGTTCATTTCCTAACTATTGTTGGGCATATAGGTAAACCTGATATGAGTTAAAGGAAGCAGCTGCTGATGTTGGTGGTAGAGAGGCTGAGTCGAACTTGGATTGTAGTTGCTGTTTGGATGTTATTTGGGTATAGGAAAAGTATCGGCATCCATCCAATGCTCTTCTTTAGGTGTTCCATATAATACAATTCCAAAATGAATTCCTCATCAGCTGTCTCTGTCTTAGGTGCATTATATTGGTTACATATCTCGACTATTTCTCTTAGCTGAACGTTTTTCTCCAGCACATTTAGAGTTTTGATTTTCCCCTTTCTGAAAATACTGGATGTGATTTCGCATCCGGTCAATGCGTGCGTAAAAAGAAGAACTTCACAGTTAACTTTTAGAATTTCTTGTTGCTTTAATATGTTGAAGAAACTTTTCCTTTCTTACTACTTTGTGGTCTTAGGAGGCATAAATTTTCATTTCTCGAAGAAAGTGATGTTAACAGCACCTTAATATCCGTATAAATATATGATCGGTTTTCCACATAGATATCGGACAAGTTTGAGCGGAGTTCTTAGATCGCCGAAACTGTCAAAGTATTCCGTTCTTTCTCCATGTTTTTTACACCCCACCCAATGTGTACCCTTACCACTATTTTTACCACTCGTTTTTTCATGCTTAAACACTAGGTAAAGCATCTCTGGCAAAGACTCCACCAAATTAGCGCATATTTAAATATTTATCATACTTGTACAGATCTGTTTTGGTAAGAGGACGCCTAGGTAGCTTTTCAATTAATTTTATTTTAGTACGGACGCAAATACGTTCCTTTACCCATAGCAATAGCTTCAAGCGTAAGATTATGTCTCTTAGCCTCACTTAATTAAGAATTAATAGCCAGAGCTATTATTTATGCTTATTAGTGGGAATTACTCCATCTATATATCATATTCTGAAAATTGAAAAATTGACACCTGGACACGGGAATCGAACCCGGGACCTCTGGCTTAGTACGCCAATGCTCTAACTCGTGTTCGCCTTGGTGTATTTTACAGCTTTCGTGATTTCTGCAGCGCTCCCGAAACTCCTAATGCAGCAATCAGAGGGAGTATAGATAAAAAAAAATTCTTATTCTTCGCACGACTAGATGTAGGACGTCGTTTATTCACTTGTCGTTGATGACGACGATGACAACGATGATCTTTTGTCAATCCACTAGCCATCTTGGCTTTAGCCTTCATCAAGTTCGCCCGAGTCCATGTAGCAGCTTTCTTGCTCAACTTTGAGTCGGGCGTAAGCACTCTTTTCCAAGCTTTCTCTGTAAATTTACGATATGTAGTATGATGATCGAACAGATCTTTCATTTTGGAGTAGGAAATATCGTGCTCTTTACAAGCTCGGTCTAGCTCATTAACACAAGGATCACCTCTCTTCAAACGTTTTGCCAACTTTGTGCCTGGTCCACAGAACGGCTATCCAGGTATATGCGCTTCAAACGGTAGTTTATTGATGATTTTATCCAGTAGTCCACCTCTCTTTCTTCGCTTCATGAAACGTACTCATTGACGTTTGTATAGACCTGTACATTATATAGTCATACTAGTTGACATGTGGCTCGTGAAATTGGCAGATTAATTACTCGTACGCGATAACGATCATGATGTGGGTAAATATTTACCTCAGAGACACGGTACGTTGTTACCTGACAGTATTCGTTGTATGAATTGACGACCTTCAAACTGTGGGAAGACGAATGCCACGATCAATCTGATTGAGGAAACAAACGGATTACGGTTCAGGAACCTGTACGTTAACTCTAAGTTGTTGTATCAGTCTAAGTATCAACGTTTATCTCACATCCTTAAACTAGTCGAAGGAATGGGTTATTTCCCTTTTTCCGACAACGAGGATATCCCTCCACTCTCCGAGTCCAAACCTGACTATGTATTTATTTTTGACGATGTTGCTTGCAATAAACAATATAACATACATGCTTACTCCAGCATGGGTGGACATATAGCTGTAGACTGTTTCTATCTATGTCAGGCCTACTCTAGGATCCCTAAGCAAATTCTGAAATATAACGCTAAACTGCTCACCCTTTTCATGATGGACGATATAAACTTGAAACATGTCTATGAAGATCATGTTAACAATTATATGACATTCCAAACGTTTAAGGAGACACACTCATTATGTTGGAAAAACAAGTACGATTCTATAGTGTTGAGTAAAGATCATGAGATCGATAAGGGACGATACCGTTTTGGGTTTGATGCCTTTATCTTACTTGATTAATACTCACATAGTCTCAGTTTATGTTGAGTCATCATGTCGTCCATATCAACATTTGTACAAAGTCTCTACATGTATAAATCAGGTAGTGGTGAAATGGAAGAGAATCTGACACTAAATCCAAGAGGATATTATGATGCACGCTCAAAGAGGATCATCAATATCGAAGCTCCTGTCGGGTCAAAGGATGCTTATAACAAGTATTACGCCAATAGGATGGATGCGAAACATAATAATGAGCAGATACACGATCTCAATACCGCTAAGAGCATTATCAAGGGACAGATAGACTTATTGATCGAAAGTTCAGAGAAAGTTATGAACATGTACGCTATCTTTGAAAGGAACAGAGACAAGAGATGGAGAAGGTTTGTAAACTGTCCTGCGAGCAGGAAGATCGTCTCAACCAAGCTAAAACAATGATAGATTCTTTTACTCCTAAGCTTCTCAATTTGGAAGTCTTTCACTCTACAGCAGACCGTTTATGCAGACTTGTATGATAAAATGACAAGAGGTATCAGGAAGGTAAATGTGACGGAGGACGATCGATATTACGGTAGAGAGAGTTTAATCTTGCGCAACAACTCTTTGCCTATATTACTTTCAGACAGAGTGATTAAGGCTTATATAGACCATGTGTCTTATCATGGTTTCGTTTACATTTACTTAGATTCAAACACTCTCAGGAAGAATACGATATATTTTGAACTATCTTTAACTAATGAGCCTGGATATATGTTTAAGAAGGCCAGAATAATTTTCACTATGGATATTAACTTGAAGAACGTTGGCTGTTTATTGAACCTCAAACCTATCAGAGGGGCAGTTTTCAACCCACCACCTAAACCATTTTCACTCCTTCCCTAGCAGTTTACAGAATATAGGCTCCACTTCTGAGTGGCTCTAAAGGCAAGCCTTGTTTTTGGGTGGTCATAAAATCTTATGGACTGAGGTAAAGCTAACGAGGAGGCCATACAACAATCCCTCAACACCCATTTGACGTCATCACATGTAGGCCTATCGAAAACTAAGCACCATTGGGAATTTTCAGTTGGTTTTGTTATAAGAACTAGATCTCTGAAGAGGAAATGCACGAATCGGTTTGCATCTAATTGGAAAATAAATATTTGCCACATGATTCGGTTTATAGTGCGGATGTTCGTATAAAACTGTCAATCGTTAGATGTAGATAAGTTGAAAGTCTTGAGGTTGAATATGGTATTTGTGTTTTGAATCAATGGCCAGCATTTTACTAAAGCTATAGTTATTTTAGTCAACTGCTCGATGAACGTAGCAGGTCTTCTTATGATAAAAAAAAATTAATTTTCAGACCCTTGCTTGAAGCAATGTTTCTCCCGTAACAAGACAATTACTGAAGCGACGTGGAACATAACCTCCAACTACCAAGGTTGCAGTACAAGATCCAGACTGGCTTTTCGCTACCTGTACCACGTAGGCCTGTTGAGTCTCAGCATCCTCTCATCGATCCCTGCTGTCATCATCTTCTTCAGCTACAGGTAAACTTTAATTCATGATCAAAAAGTGAAGCGTTTACTGTGCGTTAAGAAGCATGCTTAGGAATAAAATCAATGCTATGTCTTGTTTTAGACTAGAGTTTTGAAATGTCATGTGCTGTTTAGCAGTTACCTTAGCCATTATTGGATGTCTGTTACCGACAGTATTACTACATGTAAAACTATTGTTTCAACCAATAAGTTTGCTTCCGTTAGTTAGAAAATAATTTGTTATGCATCCAATATTGTTCAGTTATAGTTAATTTTTAGGTATTAACGTGATTAATTTGAACTATAGTCACATTTGTTGGGAATCGTCACCTCTGTGTACGGTGTATGGAACTGCTTTGTATTTATGGTCTCTATGTCATGATGTATTTATGGTATCTTTGTCACGATATAAATGTAATAAAGATGGGCTAGCTATTGCCTACGTACTTATTATCTTTCTCCACATTATTGCTGCCGACACTCGGGAATGTACGGAATACCGGGTTGTACAGTAAGTATATACATAATTGGTTTACGAAACTGACCGCTGTTATAAAATACCGGAAGAATCCAGTAATTGTTTGGTTTTTCATGATGCACCAAATACACGTTACATTGCAGCCCGCCACAGAAGCAATGAGATATCACCAATATAAGCTTTGTGAAACAACTTTAAGTACATGCAGTTAACCTATTAAAATGAGTACTAAATGGAAAGTGAAATACTTTGATTGTAATAAGTATGTAACTAACGTATATTGGGTTATTGGTTAGCATTATTTGAAAGCAATAACTCAAGAACAATGTCAGAGTGTAACAACGGCATATATTGCCAATTTGTAAAAACTTAGATTTACAGCTCTATAAGCAATGTGAATTACAGAAACAGTATTTCCAAACTAGCGAGATTGAAGCGTAAACACTACTGAGATCGCCTGCGGGATACCTTGGAACGTCTAATTAGTTTATATATTATTCGTGACTTACCCACAGACGAAGAAAACGATGCTGATCTGGAACGGTATGAATCTTATATAGATCAGGCTTTCAAATATGCAATTCAAAGTGCTACTCTAGGTATCAAACATAAACTAGCTCCATCCATGGCTGACATATCCATTCCACAACCACCATGGCCGCGTTTGCTCCATTACGCAGATAGTGAAGATATTAAAAGGAATCGATGCTTTTATATCTAAAACATTCTTCACTAGAGGACATTTATGATTGAGTAAATGTATTATGTTATGATTCAAGTATGGATTGGAGCCTTTAACAATAACTTAAGATGAAGAGTGTGTATCATACGCACACATCTTACTAGGTACTTAATTTATTTACTATGAACCGACCAGCCCTTAAACAGGGAAAACTATCTACCAGGGGAGGCCAAACTAAACTGTCACTCATAATTGCATGATTGATTGTATTCGTTCAGGACTGTTTAATTTTTATTTTATTAGCTTAATATTAATTTCATCGTTTAGTTAACTAGACATTTCTTGTATTATTTATTATTATTTAATAAAATCATTACATTTTTCTGTCTA
>CABFWB010008816.1:0-15942 GCA_902151455.1 Timema bartmani
GGGGGGGGGTTCACAAACATCCCAGAGCTTTGCTCGGATAGAGAGAGAACTGTGGTTCATGGGACATTCTCACCCAGCTCCATCTGTACAGATAATTATAGGTCAGTGCAAACGGGCGATGTCTCCGTACTTAATTCAGTATTGAATTCAGTACTTGTCCTACCATCATGGCATTTACTAAAAAAAACCTTTACCTTTCCTGGGAATGTTCGCGTAATTTGGTGATGGCTTAGGCAATTGTTTTCAGGTATGTTTAAGCACAAATACACGCGCAGAAGTGATATTAATATTCTTACATAAGCAAATTAAACATTGATTTCATGGTCTTTCAACCAAAGATGAAACAAAATACCTTCATTTTGAATTATTTTTTAATAAAGTTGTTTTAATTATATTTATTTTAAGATTACATTCATGAAGTAATTAATTTTTTTAAATATAGCCTACATTAACACTTGAAATTTATACGAACACACACAATTTTGTGAGATAAATTTTAGTCTGGTTGGTAAAGTTTATTATTTACAAAGATGAAACCAATGGCAGTGCCGTAAATTTTGTAGTGGCTACTTCGTGATAGTTGGCATTACTACTTCATTAAAAGTCTATCTACTGGAAAAGTCATCAATGTATATATGGCATTAACATTTTTTATTTTTTTAAGCACCGCGTCCTACTATCCGTTCGAGTTACACGCCTATGTACTAATTACACTAATGGGCTAGGGATTGGAAGGTTTAGTTAAGAGGAAATACACAAGAATTTGCGTGGAGGGTAAGCCTAAAACCATTTAGGAAAAAATTCAGTGCACCCGACCGGGATCGAACCCTGATCTCCCCATCTTCAGCAGTCTAGTCCAACACGAGAGTAGCGCGTTAGACCACGCGGCCACCGAAGCGGGTATCAACATTTTGTTTCGGTCGTACGTTGGTAAAATTGGTTTAGTTGTGTTTCAGGACCAATCAAATTTCGCAAACCTGCAACGGAATTAATGAGTGAATTTTATGAATTCCAAATTTTTCAGAAATAGTTCGAACTGGTTTGTTTAAAATAGATAACTAGGGAGTGTTTAATCCCCCAAATAACACTGTTTACTTGGTTTTTGGGTAAACAAACATTCGTTGAAGGACAGTCTACTGATAGTGACTTTTGAAATTTTAAAGTTTTTTCGAAAATTGCTTTAACGATTTTGTTTAGATTGTATATTTGGGGTGTGGTTGACATGGCATATTAAACTGTTTACGGATTTTTTTGTTTACAAAAATAGTTTAGGATAGGTTACTTGAGTTTAAAAAAATTGTGTTGTTTTAAAATAGCAGTAACAATTTGGTTAAAAATGGGTATCTAGTAAGTATTTTACGATTTCAATTATTTTATATAAAAAAATATATTGGCTTACTGATGACTGAATTTTGGTAACAAAAAATTTTTTTTGGAAAGATGCAATTATTTTGTTCAACATTTATATCCGGGGAATATTTTACATGATATATAAAAAGTATGTTTATTTTTACAAAATGGCCTTAAAGATTCCGCTCAAAATGAGGTCATCTCTCATTGAAAACGAGAGTGAATGATACCAAATTCTGGAACTTAGTCCTGCCTGACCAGTACCCTATTCTAGAATGCATATCATTAAATGTGAGTGTATGTTGTGGTTCTACCTACTTAAGCGAATCAGGAGTTTAAACCATGAAAATACTGGGATCAAAGTACAGGTCATAATTAACTGATAAACATTTAAATGACTGCATGAAAGTGGCTCTTACCAAATACACTCCAAGCTAGAATTTGCTCGCTGAAAATATGCTCTGTCAAGTATCGTATGAGCTCTGTTTGAAAGAACTATTTTCAGAGCTGAAAAATAAACATCTCGCGACATCTTTTTGGACTGAATTGAATTTTTTGCCATTTTTGTATTGTTGTTTTGTACACTTTTATAATTAATTAACATTTTAATTGTAGCCTGCGTAGTTTTATTTAGTACAGTAAAAAGTTTTCCTCGCAATGACATGTAGACCTACACTTATGTAGTTTAGTAGTAGTTTGGTAGGGTTTATTAAGCTTTGTTTTTAAACATTCACGTTACAACATTTGAAATTATATGTTGCCCTCGGACACACAAATTTTGGCGAAGTTGCCTTCACTCCAGTCAAAGTTGGGCAGGCCTGCCTTAGACCATGCTGCTGGCGAAACAAACATATATATATATATATATGTGTGTGTGTGTGTGTGTGTGACGAAACAAACATATATATATATATATGTGTGTGTGTGTGTGTGTGTGTGTGTGTGTATAATTACGCCCGTAAGTTTTCGTATGCAGCGTACTCTACTACTAGCGCTCCTAGTGGTAATTTCTTCTAATTCCCTTTGGCTGGTTATTTTACTATTAATTCACGCCTGGCTCTAGCATGTAAAAAATTTCGCAATCGTCGTCGGGCTTCTTTTTAAACCGGAACACGTACTATTTCGAGAATATTGCTCCAGGCCAATCCAGAATAGATGAGTGTGCCAACCAGTGGACGAAAGCCAGGAGTCTGCAAGGACAGCGAGCAGGTCATTGCATGGGCCAGGCTGATCCCATCCCCCCGCTATTTCTCTCTCACCCTGTGTGTGTGTAGAGCCAGGCGGCTGGGCTGGGCGGGGCGTTTGATGTGACCCCACCGGATCTGGACTGGGCCCAGGGATTAACGCAGATTGGAAACAGATGCTTCTACATTAGCTTGTCCTGACAATGATGCTGCCATCTTTCTAGCAGAGGTCATGGCGGGAGGGTGACAGTTGAGGGGGGGATGATAAGAGTACGAAAACTCTAGACCAAGCTGTGAACTGTATCCGCAATAAGCTTGGAATACGATAAATAAATAGTTTTCAAACAAATATAAAGAGTGCCTCTATTTAATAGCACCACTTTTAAATATATTTTATATCATCATAATCGAGAAATAAATAATCAACTGTCGAAAAAACTACTTTATTATTATTATTATTATTAGCACCACGTCTTACTACCCGTTCGGGTTATACGCATAAAAAAAACCTACTTTAATCCTAAGGATTTAAAAAACAATTTTGAAAAGAAAAATATCAGTAGTAATTTTTTAGAGAAATATTTTGTTCTTGGAGATAAGCCCCACTAAGGTGGACAAATGAACATAGAAGTAAAACCAAACAGAACTCGTGACAGTGCAACCAACTTAACCAACTTCTTCGGGTCAGATAACACGGATTTATTCCCTAGCTCGTCTAAACGTGCGCTTTTATCCCAGTACACGGCTAGGAAATTAATGAGCTTGCGAAGTATTAATTGTTTGTAAAACTATTCCTACGTCGATGCACTCTTCCATGTATAATAATACAAGAATACAAAAGCTCATATCAAGCTCTAACTTCCTGTGAGTGAAAGGTTCACACGTGAAAATGGGAGGACTGAGCAGGGATGTATCTATCATTAATCAGTTCAGCACGTTTTAGACTGAAACAGAAGTTGATAACCAATTAGATTGGTTTATGTCTTACTCTAAACTTTAAATTAACATTGTGTACACCATCATTATGTAATACAGCCTTAGGGAGTGTCTGGATCCTCGACTCAGAAGAAAACGCGTGAAATGAATTTGATAGTGAAAACAAATTATAATTATGGTACTGTAATCGAATTAAATTATAGCATCTTTTAACATGCAATTATTAAAACTATTCTACAAAAAGATATTTAAATAAAGGTTATTTTTCTCTGGCAATTACGCCTCTTAAATAAAAATTGATGACTAAGAAAATTTCTTCTTCCAGGCTAGTAACAAATTCTGAAAATTGAAAAATGACACCTGGACACGGGAATCGAACTCGTGATCTTAATAAAAAAATCACACATTTGTTGCCGACGATTTACGCACGTCTCTCACTGACTCTGCCTTAAAATATGAGTGAAGAATTACCCTTGGCACGGGACGATTCCTTGATAGCTCAGTGGTTGGAGCATTAACGTACTAAGCCAAAGGTCCCGGGTTCAATTCCCGTGTTCAGGTGTCATTTTTCAATTTTCAGAATATATCTACATGGAGTATTCCTCACTAAAAGCATAAATAATAACGTTGGCTATTTGGTTCTAGTAGCATTTTATTAAGGCTCTTAAGCTAACAACAGTTTTAAGGCTTTGTTAGCCTAAATGAAGCAAACGATAAGTTTAAATACACAAAACATTAAATGACACACTTAGAGTGTATGATACTATTACTATTTCCTCGTTAGAATCGTATAATTTTACTAAGCGATTTTAGAAGAATTTTACGCATGTATGATAAATATTCTAACGGGGTAAGGATGAAGACGGAAGCAATTTAGAGGTTATCTACACGCATTTACTTGCAAGGAGAGTGGGGAAACCTTTAAAGAAAAACCACTCTCAGTAGACCCAACCGGTATTACAAACCTGAGCTCCCCATTTCAAGCAGACCAGTCTAATACGAGAGTGACGTCTTAAACCAATCGACCAATGAAGCAGGGTTTTATAGCAAAAAAAAAAAGGTAAAAAGTAATAAATCTCGATGTGTCATTTTCAATATACTGTATTTATTACAAATTGGTGTCCAAAATGAAGTTATTTTTTATAAATATAGTTTTGTGACCTAATCAATGCAAGTAAAATTGTGATATATAAATTACACGCTCCAATTCTTAATACCCATCCAGGTTATTTATATATAAGTAAATTGGTGGCATAGGGATGATTAAAACATAACAAAGAGGAAATATAATCAAATTTGCGTGGTTGGTAGATAAAAAGCGTCTTACTACACATCCAGGTTATTTGTATATTTATATTGGTGGCATATGGATGATTAAAACATAACAAAGTAGAACTATACCCACATTTAAGTGGTTGGCAGATAACAAACAATTCAGGGGTAAAAAACTTCAGTAAACCAAGGATGGACTCGAACTTCTGCCTCCCATTACCATTAAACCAAACAAGGCTAACGTCTTTGTCGGCGTACCCATTGGTACATATGCTATTTTTTTATTATAAAAGGAAACTGCCCCACTCTGTCAAAGAGTTGGACGCGAGCCAGGATATCCCCTTTCTAGGATGATCGATATCTCGATAAATCGCACAAGTCTCACGAGTCCATATTTTACAAGAATCGCACAAAAGTTTGGTAAAACATATTGTGTACATTCTGTAAATAAACTGATTTATTTACAACTTTACAATAGCTTGTCTTTTTTTTCTAGAAATAAAGTTTAGAAAAACTAATGGATTTTGAAATATGAATTTACTGAGAAAATAATTTGAGACAGGAAGAAAGTGATCAAAGTCTAGATAGGAAATTTCCAAATTTCCTGAAGTCTAGAAATGAAGTTTGTATTATTTTGTTTGTTGTGAGTAATAATGTATTCTGTGTTTATGTTCCTGTATAATAAGCGATAGTTTAGAAATAAACACTTCAGAGTCGATTTGACAAAATGATAATCCTAGAATACTCGATAGGCTGGGTATGCCAAAGTGAGCTCGATTCAAAATTCTTGGTTATGTTTTGGGTCCAGGACGCTTCACTCGGACATAGGTGGGTCTTTAATGATTGTGTGTGTTTATTAAGTCAATTTAGCAATATATTAAAACAATTTTAAAAGCGTAGGTATAAAACATTAAAAACTGAGCCATAAGAAAAATGTGAATGTAACTTTAAATAACTGCCTGAACTATCCTTTCAAAACTTACGAACCCAGCCAGATATATAACATACTAACATAAGTACCCGGCGTTGCCCATTGGTAGACACGCAATTTATCACGTGGTTAGCCTTGTCAACACTTTTTTTGCTTCAGAAAGAAAAACAATCGCTTTATTTTATTTCTTCCGACCTAGTTTTTAATTAATTTAAGAACATCAAATCCAAAATTTAAAATTACAGCCCTTAGATATCGCGCAATGGTCATGACAGACAGATGAACTCTTCATTTTATTAATATAGATAAACCTAGGGGAAAGTAAAACAGTATTTGGTCCAGTGATGATTTGAAAAACTGTTTGTGATAGTTTAATCTAGAAAAAAAAGTTAAACAAGCAAAACTAGTTATATGAAAGTGAAACTATAAAACCAATCTCAAGGATGAAGGTTTAATCGAGTTAATGTTCAAAACTATAAATCTACTTTTTCTATTAATAATTTTTTTCAAAACAAATCCTCAGCATTCTATATAAGTTATTTAATTTTGACCTTAACTATTATTTAGTCTATATTGTATGTGAAAGTTAATGCTGGGGTGTTCAGTCGGGTTGATTCAGATGTAATTGCAAACACTATCCAGTTTACATCCAGTACTATACTTACCATGTAACCACTTTTATATTTTAAAACCTATTAAGTGGATACTCCGTAAAGTAAGTGAATTTCTTTTATCTATTGTAAAACTATACATACGGTCAAATTATATTTTAATTTATTTTTAGTTTCGTAAATAAGTAATATTAATATAGTAGTAAATCAATAACTCGGTTACAAAACCGAAGGGTTTTAAGGTGAAATGGAAGGGGACGCGAGAAAAGCCAGTGTTTTTGTAGTTTGTTGATATTACCATGTTAAGAAAATTAAAGGGAGGGGTAGAGCGAATTTGGTGTAGCACCTCCTCTTAAGTTCTAGGTTCCTGGTAATAGCGTCTCCTTTTGAGAGAGGCGCTGAGCAAACTTACTTACCTCGACGTTCGCTGCTTGCTGCTGGGTGCTAACAGAGACGTAAAAAATATGGTATTTTTTAATGTTTGGCGGTGGATCCTTTGATGTTGTGTTCTACAGAACAAGCAAAGGTCCTACAGGTCAATGAGGTAAAGTGCACCATTAAAGGAACCAGACGTGGAGTCTCTTTGCCAGCAAAACATGACAAGAGTTCAAAATTAATACTTTGTAGAATTTGGTTTGCCTGTATTTTACAGAGCTAAATCGACGGAGATGGGTTAGTTTTGTATAGCTTGCACTTTTAAAAATAATGACATTTTCGTGTACGTTATTTAAACAAAATACCCAATCTTAATGCCTTAAAAAAATGTATAATTACAATAAACCGAAATTCAAAGCATAATCTCAATTTACTTATCAATCGCTCTACCTACTGATGATATATTTTCACAGTAATCATTTGCACTTATCGCCAGTCATAATCTCGTAGTCAACTAATCACGCTTAATGTAACTTTCAGAAATAAAATACTCCTTTCAGAAATAAAATACCCTGTCAAAGTAGTACGTTATTTTATTTCTAGGTCTTGTCCGGGGCAGAATTAAAGCACCTTAACTGTCAAATCAGATTTTCTGTCTCTCAATTATCAATTAGTTTAAGGTGTGCTTGTTTTATCACAAGTGGAATATTCGGGAAAAAAATGATCCCTTGTGAAATTGGGGATTCCCCTTTTATAACTATGAATTAACGAAAGGATGGCTAGGTGTTGTGTCTGTCCTAAAGCTAATTTAGTTTTAAATTGTGTGCTGATATGAGTTCAAAAAAGGATGAGTTAAAATACAACTAATAAGAGGTTTCCAAAATATAATCTTGCAATAATAGTGACCCCTTACAGTTTGAGTGTTATGTGATTAGTGAAACACATTCGATAGGCGTAACACATACCTGACAGGCGCTACTCAAAATACCGTAGTTATGTTTTGATCAATCTTAAAGAACCAAGGTACGCATTATATCAACCACACTAATGTGCTAGGATGAATAAGGTAAAAATTAGACGAAATATACTATACTGGGCGTGGAGTGAGAGTGGGAAACCATTTAGGAAATATCCTTACATACACCGGGATGAGATTTTGATCCCGAGCTCCCCATTACCGGCAAACCAAACTAAATTAACTTGACAATTAGGCTCCTTGTCCACTGTGATGGGTGTAAAACATTTTACTGAGCTTTAATGTGTTTAGAGATCTTTGTAACTTGACACGTAAGGGGACCAATAATAACAAATTACGCTTGACGAAAGGTTGTTTATACCAAAATAACATATTTCCTTCCCCAAGTTAAGTAATACATTTTAAAAAACCTAGTAGGCTACGCCTAGGAAAGGTTTGAATAAATTAATTTTAAAAATAGTTCTTAGGATACATGATGTACCAGTCCGAACTGTACACAAGGTGAGCCTACGTTAATAGAATGGTAGTTTATTGATAGATTGATATTCTATCAAAATACGTACTTTTTTTGTAATATAATAGAAATAAATAAAAAAAGCATGAAACAATGCAAAAATATAATTTAATTTATATTATTAATAAAACATACCTTTCTTAATTATTGCTAGCATAGTTTGACACTAAATTCCACCATTACAATAGACAATAACCCAAAACCTAAGTGTTTCAAATTTAAAAGATTGTCTGTTATCTGCCAACAAATTTTTTAGATTGAGAAAAACTATGTTCCACATCACATGATGTTACAGGAACATATTTAAAATTAGCAATACCTGACAGTGAGAATCTTCTTCGTTGGGCTCTGTCAGTCGCCACTCCAAATTCCACTCAACTGTTTGAATTCATTAGACAGGATTTTTTACAAAGAATCAAGTTTAATCTATTTACTGCATCCTTTACCCGTTCTCCAAGAGCAGTGGTTCCCGACCAGTCAAGGACCCCCCAAGAGACTCTTTGAAATCGGCAGACCCCCGTTTTTTCTATTCATTAGAATCTAATCTATTCAATGTATAGAAAGTAGCACCCCCATATTAATAAGTCATGTTAGAAAACCTACGAAACTGGGAATTTAGCACAGTAAATCCGAGTCAAATGTGTTTTTACACCTACTCTAGTTGTAATAATAATTAATATAATAGTAATATTTAACTCAAAACATGTTAGTTAGGCCTACTTGAAAGTTTACTAGTTAATAAAAAGTTCAAATTTATTCATTTGAATCTAGTCTTAGTGAGATAAGTGAAACCTCTTCTTTTTTACCATCACTTCTTGAAGATCAGGTTGAAGACACTGACTCGAAAATCCGAATGTATGTAAAGTCTATTTCTATACTTGTTTTTGATGTAGCACTGTGCAGGTGGGTGAGGAGGAGGGGAAGCTTTTTATTAATTAAGATTAGGGCTACTGTTGTTTAATTATTATTTTAACTTTTTATTTTTTTTTATTTTGGCGGCTGTCGCGGACCCTCTAGGAACAGCTCGCTGACCCCCTTTTGGGAACCACTGCCCAAGAGAGTCTTCTAATTTTAACAAAAGATGTACAATATTTTGAACATTTGTCACTAAGGGCACATTTTTTGTCTCAAGTTTTTTTAAATAGTTTCGCTCAGGCACGAAAAGGTATTGTCGTTTATGGAATCGGCGTATTCCTCTCCAAGCATTGCGATAACTTCTTGAATTGGTCTGAAATTGTCTGTATAGTATTTTGCAGCATCTATCAAAGTTCCCCACCTGGTTAAAATAGGTTGTGGTGGCAATAGTAACACAGGTGCTACTTGTTTAAACAACGATACTCGGTTCAGTGCCTTTAAAATACCTTCTTCACATTTTAAATTACTCGATTCACTTCAGGCTATAGTGCTGGCATAGTTTCTGCAACACCATGTAACAAATACGTTAAGGTGCGGCCTAAGGAAGCGCAAGTATTTTTACAGTTTTTCTAGCATTACATTTTTTTGGCAAAAATAAATCAAACATTTCTCCAGTAGCAACATAGAATTTAGTTTTCTGCACATGCTAATAACAAAACATTTCTAATATCTGTCAAGGGTGTCCTAGAATTTTGTCAAAACCTTTTCTCTTTATTTAAAAAGTTTTGGCAAAATTCCAGGACACCCTTGACAAATATATAAGATCTGTTGATATTAGAATGAGCAGAAAACTAAATTCTATGTTGCTACTGGAGAAATGTTTGATTTATTTTGGCCAAAAAAATGTAATGCTATAAAAACTGTAAAATTACTCTCGCTCCCTTCGGCCACACCTTAAATGGGCTATTTTTGTGTACAGTATTTGTAATTCCTTTTCTGCCTTTATCATGTAGGGTGCTACATTGGAGAGACATAGATTAACATGGTCGTAGTGTATGCCATCGGGCTGAAGTAGCATCATTAAATCGTTGAATATTCTCGCGATTGTTGAGTGGTTAAATTTTTATAAACAATCAGTGGCGATCAGAAATTAAGGCGAACGCGCATTATTCAAGGTCCCAACAATAAAATTAGCAATGTAACAGCTAGTTGAATCTGTTGCCATCAATTTCTTTACAGATTTTCAACATTTTATCAGTGTAGACATTCGGAAGGTAGTTTTTTTCCCTGATAGTTGACTCATCGGGGATGCTTAGTTTTGTATATTTTTTCCAAATTTTCCTTTAACAAAGGATTTTGCAATTTACTAACAGATATATCAGCTGCTACAAAATCGTGGAAAATGTCTTTGAAAAACTCTTGAGCATGGAGATTCTACAGGCGTCGACTAGTGAATGTTCAAAAGTGTCTTGTTTTGATGATTTATTCAATGATGCATTCTAACACGCTTGGCTGTTGCTATATGTTGAGTGACTTGAAATCTCGTGTCGGCAGTGACTTATTTTTCCTCACAAATATTTCATAATAAAACAATATTATCTATCTCAAACATTCCACCATATTCTCGCACGTATTCATTTAAATTAACACACTTTGAGGCTTTTAGACGCAACCCAACTTCACAGCTACTGTCTTGTTACTGAATAAAACGATACTATGAGTGACTAGTTCAATAAGCACCTTACAATAATTTTGTGTAAAGAATGTCTAAGCAGCTTAGTGTGTATTTGAGAAGAAAGGAAGCACCCACACGCCCCCCTCCCCCGACAACCCTCCCCCTCACCCATAAAGTGAAGCTAATTCCTGTAAAACGAGGTGGCAACAAAGCACCAGCTTGGGTAACTAATGAGCAGGTAAGCTATGCCAGCTTAAATTATTGTTGTTTCTTTGAGCAAACAAAAGTAAACTTTTCCTCTGAATATCCTAGACAGTAGACACTGATATAATATTTCTTTAGAATACATTGTGTTGGTTGTCAAAAGGTTAAATTAAGTAAATATTTTATACTAAAATTAACAAAATGTGTGATTATATATGTCATGACAAAGAAATATGTATTTATTTACTAAAAATACACAGCTATTCAAAAAATATTAGTGTAGGAAAATTAGATCAAAGCGTTAAAAATCAAACACTCAGTAAAGATATATTCATGAACATAGGTTTGAAAAACACTTTAAAAAATATGTAATTAAATATAAATCTGAGCCCTATTGATCACTGATTTTTGAAAATTTTAAATCTATTTAAGGGAAAGTATATATGCACGATTTTGTCGTGTGTATATTTATTTTTTATTAGCACTTTCAGCCGTGAGTATTGGCTTAATCTATAGGTAGTGGATGAGGACTGTTGTCTAGTGTGTGAGGGCAAACGTATTAGCGTCGAGATGGAATGAAAAAATCACAGTTAAAACTGATATGGTGATTATTGTTAGAGAAGGAAGTCTGGCAGCACCAATTTTTATGACTAGGCTGCGGATTTTGCATTTATGCTTAATATTTGCTTTTGCTGAATCGAAACGAAAGCTTTACCCAAATTAATTTTATGCGACATATAACAAACCTACCCAGTTTTATGGTGCATCTTAATGCATATTTCATGTACATATATATGCATTTTTGGCAATTATGTATATAAATACATAAATACAGTATCTTAACTATTTAAAATAATATTTCCCTTAATTCCCATAAAAAACTAGAGCCATTAGCCCATTTATGTAAGCTATTTGCAACTGACCCTGTTCAGTGATTCAGGTAGGTAGCGCAAAGGTCAACGAAGGTCGTTGGGTGAGCTGTCCAAATTGACAAATATTCCTGTATACGTAATTTAAGAGGGGAAATGGAGACAGGAGGGGAAGGGAGAATTGTTGTGATTGAATGGATGAATGTCTTGAGTTTGCTGTATCCTAAAGATGCAGCCAGAATCAGATCTGCAATCAGCGCTTGTGAGAGGAAGGAGTTGAAGAGTAAACTTGTATTCATACAGGATCAGTTAGGAGCACTTCCTGACTCCATCTTCCACGCTTGAAACACGAGGTTTACAGTTATCAAAATATTTGGAAATGTTCCACAAAAAAATCAAACAGTAGGCCTACTATGCCTGGTACATCTGGGGAGCCGTGGTGGAGACATTTCACAACATATTGAAAAGGAATGCAGGCCTCAGTGTTTTGGAAGGAATCAGCCAAGTTTTTCATGGGGAGTATACAGAAGAAATGACAGAGTATATTCCTACATAGATGTATGGATTTGAATACTGTCCCACCACTGCGTGTGATGTAGAGAGGGGCTTTCCAATGTACAAGAACACTCCAAAGATTAACCAGAAGCGATTCATTCCAGAAAATCTTGAGAAATATTTAGCTGTCTACTGTAGTCATACACAATCATTAAGCTGTTGTAAATAATAATTTTATATTATAATTTTAATTGCGATCTTTGTCTTTTTTCCTGTGCACATTTTCCAACTTTTCTTGAATATTTTTTTCATTTTCAAATGTCTAATTACATGGATGAATTGCCAGTTTTCGTGCATTTGAATCAGCAGCATATTAGTGACCATAAAAATACCTTTATTATTGTATAATTTATATACACAAGCTATAATTTGTGTAAATTTGCTTCTATAGAGTTTAAGGAATATAAAAATTAGAACATACAAAACAATAATTTTAATGGTTGCTCTCTACGGGTGCGAATCGTGTTTCTTACATTACATTACATTACGAAAATAAATGTAGAGTGTTTGAAAACAAGGTGCTTAGAAATGTATATGCCCATAAAGAGATGAGGAATTGGGGGAGTAGCGGAAGTTACATAATTGTGACTTATATACCCTGTACTGATCACAAGACATGGTTAAAATAATCAAGTCTCGTAGATTACTATGGGCAGGACATGCAGCGTGAATGGGAGAAGCAAAGCCAATGGGAAGAGATAATTGGGAAGACCTAGACGCAGATGGGAGGATAACATTAGAATGGACTGAAAAAAATAATGTAATGAGGTGGACTGGAGAGAACTAGCTCAAGATAAGGATAGGTGGCATACTTTTGCAAGTGCGGCAATTAACTTTCGAGTTCCTAATGCCAAAGAGTTAGTAAGTAGGATTTAAAGAGCAAATTAGTATCGCCAACATTTTTTGTTGTTCGAGAGGATGTGTTAATTTGGTTGTTTATAAATGTGTAAATACATTGGGAATAGTTCTATTTTAATTGTTTCGCTCCCTTACAAAGCAGACAATATAACTTTCTTAAAATATTAATTTGAATGGATCAAATCTCAATTTAGTGTAGTGGTGTCACTTTTCACCAGAAATGGAGTTTTAAATTCTTTCTCAAGGCAGATGCTGATTCATTTTATCATTAATTACTCTTTAATTCTACAGACAATCAGGTTAAGTAACTAATTATACTACCCTTATCTTTTATTTAGTAATATCAAATTGTATTCGGTAAATTGAAAAATGACACCTGGACACGGGAATTGATCCCGGAACCTTTGGCTTAGCACACCAATGCTCTAACCACTGAGCTATCCAAGAGTCGTCCCGTGCCCAGGGTAACTCTTCACCAATATTTTAAGGCAGAGCCTGTGATGGATGTGCGGAAATCGTCGGCTACAAATGTGTGATCAATTAAGATCAGGAGCACGTTCATTACAGATTCTGCCTTAAAATACGAGTGAAGAATGAATGACCCTAGTGACGGGACGATTCCTGTATAGCTCAGTGGTTAAAACATTGGCGTACTAAGCCAAAGGTCCTGGGTTCGATTCCCATGCCTAGGTGTCATATTTCAATTTAAAGAATATGATAAATTTAGATGCGGCTATAATCGTAATTAACAAATAAAATAGTTTTGCTAATTAATCAATCTTAATATCAAATTTGTTTGGCAATTTTTCTTGCCTTGGCTTAGTTAAGCATAGATTTAATTAGAATATATTAATAAGTAAGAGCAGTATCCTCATTAAATCTACTAAAATCATAAATATATGCATACGTAAAGTATAGTGACCCTCAGCTGTCACCTTTGATGGATAAGAAATTATATTTATAGTGTTTTAATCTGGTATCAATATGAGCTACGAAAATAGTGTTTGTATTTTCTATGAACTACTGTGTTATTACTAAACAAGCCTGCTATTAAGGCGGCCGCCCACCGGAGCATTGAGGCACGTTACAAACGTCCATGGAGCCCGCGATATTTACCCATCTTCGAGTTGAAATTAACCAATAAGATAAAAATGTACTAAAACCTTAAATTTTAGTATTTACAATTTTAAAAAAAAATCATGAAAGAGTGAAACTGACCCGTTTACAAAGACTTTTCATACAAAATGTCGTAGTTTTAAGATAAAAAGTATTTGGTACAAGCATATTACCTGTTCAGGCTATACGAATATGTTCTAATTACGCTAAAGTGCTAGGGATGAGGAGCGTTGAATTTATATTAAGTGTACCCGCATTTGCGTTGAGGTAGAGTGGAAAACCACTATCAATACACCCGAGCGGAATTCTAGCCCCAATCTCCCCGTCATCGGCTGTGTAATCTAACATGAGAGTGACGCCTTAGACCATTCGGCCACCGAAGCAAGTATTCCCATTATCAATACCACAGAAGTAGGCGGCGTCCTTAGCGTAAACATGGCCTGATAATGTTCGGGGTATGTCAAAGTTGCATGTTTCATAGAGAGTAGCCTCGCGCCAAAATGTTAATCACTCCAGTATTGCCACATTCACCCAGGCAACCTACTTTCCCCCATCGGCGCGCAGCTGAAGGACGGACACGGAGATATAACGCCCGCAGCTAAAGATGACGTCACATCCGGTGACGTTGCCTTGGCAACCGGCCTTTTTTTTCTTTTTGACGGGATGGATGAAATTAATCCGATTTGTTACTCCCAAACCATGACGATGGTGATTGATTGTTTCGCTTTCAAGGAGGTCTAGCATCGGATACAGTTGTACACCATTAATATAGTGGCAGAGTATGTCGAGCGGATCCGTGTGCCTGTGCCAACCTACCCTCTTTACCCAACCAGCTTCGGTCTCCCCTATTATTGTATTGATTATACCGAATACAAAAATAAGATATATAAATATATAAAGATATTTGGACAAAACCAAAAGTGAACACTCAATTTGTTACGTTTTGTTTGGTCTAGTCTAGAACTAAGTTATTCGAAGAAAAATCCTATTTGGGTTTATACAATAGAAATTAACTTTCGTAGGATTCTATTATGATGATAGAGAAAGTAAATACTAAAATATTTGGCTCAATTTATAGCAATTTTTGATCTGTACATACATCACCGTAAAGACCAAGGTACAAGTGCACAAGGTAAACGAATACTACGTTTTTGGCTTTAAAGAGGAAGATCAATCTATGTCAAATTTTGTATATAGCTATATACAGGGTGTTTGGAAACCCATCACTCAAACTGCTCATATAGTTTATTTGAACCAAAAGTAACACAAAATACCTTACACTTACATCCGCCAAACTATGCTCATATTATTAAATTGTGTTCAAAGTTTCGGCGTATAGCTCCAGGAGACCAAATGTGTGCAAGTATTAATGTACAGCAAGTTGCCTAGGAGTTAAGCGCGCGTCACTGCACATATAATAATAGCAAGCACTTTCTGTTATGTAGGATCGTTAAGGTGGGGTGCTAGTGAGCGTGAGTTTAGGGCAGTATTTTCGAAGTTTTTATAGCATAAACTTTTTTTGGGCCAAAATAAATCAAATATTTGTTCTATAGAAACATAGAGTTTAGTTTTCCGTGCATGCTAATCTCAACAGTTCTTTAATATCTGTCAAGGGTGTCCTAGAATTTAGTGACAACTTTTTATCTTCATTTAAAAAGTTT
>CABFWB010008817.1:0-15935 GCA_902151455.1 Timema bartmani
GAAAACTGTGCCCGGGAAAATTGGGAAAACTGCGCACTCGCATGAATCATCAACAAATAGGTGGGAAAAGTGCGCCCACACGACCTTGTCAATCTCACCTAAATAATTTTAAAAAGGTCATGTGGGCGCACTTTTCTCACTTTCCTCACGATCTTACCATTTTCATCGGCGTATATCAGTTCATCGCATCCTTTTGCTTAGGAGCGTGGGTATTTCAAATCGACTCATCACACATCACGAGGTCTTGAGAAGGTCAAAGTACATTGATTCATCTCGCCTGTCACTTTGCCTGTTGTTTAGGTTAGGTTAGGCTAGGCTAGGTTAGGTTAGGTTTTTAAATAAACTAAAGATTTGTGTGTATCTGTGAGCATTTGGTGTGAACCAATCAATTGAAGTTACCAAACTAATTATTAACGACCTTTTACTCCATTTTTTGAATCTAGGCTAGACTCTTAAAACACTTTGTTAGGTCCTTGGGCGTACTTGTTTTGTGGGTAAAACAGTGTGTGGGGCGCACTTTTCCCACCTAATGGTGTGATGATTGATAGGAGGGCGCAGTTTTCCTCTTTTTTCTGGGAAGGCGCAGTTTTCCATAATTCAACCTCATACCACATGATATACAACTATACACATAGCACAAGACGAAAATGTTAGTGTCTAAAATAGGCAACGTGCATAAACTATAGGTTGCACATCAATCGGTCATGTGAAGAACTAATGTAATTCATCTAAGCTCATTGGTTTAAGGTGCTCGTCAAATAGTTCTTTCACAAAACCTAAGACTGGGACAAAGAGGTTTTTTTTAAAATTTTGATTTACTTTAACTTTTGATTAAATTATAACAGTAGATTCTTAAAGTAAGTGTCAATCATCGTTTTTAGAAATGTTAGAGCATAATATAAAAAAAATTAATGTACGGTAATTAAAATGTTTCACAAACTTTTACATAATGTTTGTCCACGGGATGAATCCTGATGATAGAATCAAGTTAATCTAATTGAAAAATTACAATCTGGATACGAGAATGTAGCTCAGAGATCCTGAGTTCGATTTATATGTTCAGGTTCTTATTTGTCACTTAATTGAATAACTCAAATTATTAAAATTTAATATTGTGTACAATGCATTAGCACAAAAGTGTAATAAAATACAAAGTAAGATATGTGCAAGTTCATCCTTTAAGGCTATGCCTACTTATTGATTTTAATCTCAACGTTAATATATGTTTATATTATTAGGAAAACTACTCTTATTTCTGAAGCTTACAATATTCATAGTCTTGGAAAAAATATTGTTCAAAATTCTCCACTTTATTTTAATAGTTATATCAACCATTACAATCTTTTAATTGAAGTTTTTCTGCCAAATCCTTGAAACTTCAATTGAGTGTGAAACTTTTTTTTATGTAACAATAGAAAATTGTGAAAAGTCTTTAAAAATAATTTCTAGAATTATGAACTGTTAATTTCTAGAATTACAATATTTTTACCACAAATTAAAAAAAAATAATTACAGCGTTGAAAGCGCAACCTTAACTTAGACATTATTTCTCAGTTTCAACTTAATAAAAGTTTGGAAGCCTGATGGAGTAATAATATTTGATTCCTGGTGAGTGTAATGTACGAGACAGTACAATTAGCGAGAAGGCTGAATATTTCCGCATAGTGCGTCATTTCCAAAATAAGCTATGATTTGGGGGCGTTGTTGAACGTCACCTGGTTCTAATTAAGGGCAACTTACGTCAGCACTCTGGATCTAGAGGGACGAAGACAAACTGTTATAAATGTTGAACTAACTGCCGGGTATACACAGAATAATCTCTTAGGGCCGGTCTTATGACTATCGCTTTTATATTGCTATCGGAAGGTTAAAGTTAGCTACAAGTTAAAGGTTATCAGCCACTTTAATATTTTACGTGTATTATGAACTGAATTTATCTCACGGATAGTTATCTTTAGGAAAAATATATTATTATGTAGAAAACGAAAGGTTGGAACTGTTTTTACTGGTACGTGCATGCGTATAAACCCTAGTGCTACCACTACAAACACTCAAGTGGTTACAACACTCAACATTCGTTTAATAATGGCGGCTAAACGAGTGCGAGGTCCAAATTTCTCCGCTGAAGAATGTCTTCACATGTCAACTATTATTAAATAATTTTCAAATATAATTGAAAATAAGAAAATAGATTTACTGTTTTTACTGGTGCGCGCATGCGTATAGACCCTATTGCTTCCACTACTATCTGGAAAGTGACTACAACGCTTAACATTTGTTAAATAATGGCGGCTAAACGAGTGCGAGTAAACAGATGGCGTCACGTGGGTGCAGAAGCTAAAATGTCTTGCAAGTAATAGTTTTGGTGTCTGCCAAATGTGGTCAATAGTTGGGTACAACGTTTATAAAATGTCATTTATTGTACTCACATTTTGATCATTTGTTCTTATATAGCTATAACTCTACAAGTAGCTTGTCAGTTTGTATAAAAGTGTGAATGAAATGTTCTAACTATATAGTTAGAGCTTGAGAATGTGTCTACTAAACACGTGAACCAAGATTTTAACTTAAAAACAGATTCTGATAGGCGAAACCTCATGAAAAACAAAGCGTCACTATGACAACAACCATTTTAACTTTCAGATAAAAGTTATCAGGTTTCCGATAAAAATGTGATGGATAAATACATTTTATCTGGCAGATAAATGCTATAAGCTTATTGTCCAGATAAAAATATTTATCTGTCAGATTAATATTTATCCAGGAGTCTTCAGACAGGCATTAATAAGTTAAAGGAAGATTTCATTAGTACTCCTCAGTAGCCATGGTGTTTATTCATTACTATGAGAGTTATTCATGGATTAACTGTGATAAATACTTATATAGTTGCTGCTCACAGAATGATTTCCTATCAAAGTAATTGGATAAATAATTAGTGCGATATATCACATCACCATTGTTAAAAATAATTGTATTACTAGTATTACTATTCAAAATACATCAAAGTTTCCAAATTGGTTTTGTTCTATTTATATTGGGAAAAAAATACTTCTTAAAAAATTAATAGGCCTATACAATTAGCTTACTTTCTTTTTGCACTTTCGTAAATAAGTAAACAGTGACTATGATAGAGCCATTTGGACTAACTCAATAGAAACTAGTCTCTAAATAATAATCAAGAAATACAATTTTCACGTTGAGCCTATATTAATATCAATATTATCACATATCCTCTATTAATAGATAGTGATATTGGAACATACTCCTTGAATCCATGCCACATTACACCCGTGGATGTCGCTATTGATATTAAAAAGCCGAGTTTATCTAGATGTGTCGGTACAGATGGAATCCCCAGATGTATTGTGAAAGGATGGATCAACATTCTTAGTCCATTGTTTGTTTGTATTGTCAACCCTAGTCTGGCCAACGGATCTGTTGTCATACAAGTTTATAAAAAAGTGACAAAAACTGATTTTTATCTATATACCTATTTATATTTTAATAATCTACTCTAAAGTATTTGAGAAAATAATATATGAACACAACTCTTAACCGCCTAAAAAAAATCTCTTGTATGATCAACATTACTTTATAAAAAATAAATCTACAGTCACGAATTTAGTAGTGCTTCTTGGGCATGTTGCTCCTCAAGTATATTCTCAAGGTCAGTTTGATGATATTTATTTTGACGAGATTAGAGCTTTTGAGCTATCTCAGCAACGTATCATTCTCTCAAAACTTTGTAATTTTGGCCTATACCTCTCATATCCACGCCACTCCCATGAAACGTGTTTTCACCGAAATGTTGGGACTGTTGAGTTAGCGGTGTCGCCACATTTGTCAGGTTTGTGTTGATAAAAACAAGTGAGGGACACGAGTTCCGCGGTTGTTTATTTCAATGAACACTCACTAACTTGTAAAAAGGCCGCTTGTTTATGCTGTATGGAAACCAAATACCATACTTAACGGGAGAAGGGATTGAGAAGGAAGGAGCCTGTGGACTATTTGACACACCGTTCACATCACAGCTATTGAGAAGTTTTGTTTTAGTTGAGACCAAATCTTCTTTCAGTCTTAGGGTCACTCGACTGTGAAGCTGAGTTTGATGGAGTCTATAACTTGTTGGCATCAAAACTAACATGTTGGGTGTAGGGCGGGCAGTTTAGGATAACGTCTTTTTTGTCTCTAAATGCCACCAAAATTAAAGTGGTACCTATTCCCCAACGACCTATAATGCTTATTTTAAAAAGAGAGCGTAGAAATTATATTTATACTTTTCACAGTGTTTTAATACCCGTTTGACCGCCTCTATGGTCTAGTGGTCAGATTTTCCAGCTATAGATTTAGAGGTTCTGGGTTCGATCCTAGGAAATTTCGGATTTTTCTGTAAAACAGTGAATTTGTAACGAGGTCAACTCAGCATCGTGAGGCTATCTGAATAAAGAAGTAGCAGCTCTGGTCTAGAAAACTAATATTAACGGCTGGAAGGTCCATTATACTGACTACGTGACACCACTAATGTTGACACTATCTTCACCAACATGTGGTGGCCGCTCGGTCGGTATAGCTCGCTTGTGAACTGATGCCATTGAGTTTTTTTAGTAACCATTTGAGTTATATGCTCACACACGCTAATTCAATAGGGATGGGGAAGGTAGAATGTTAGAGGGAATGTACTCGCATCTCACATCGAAGAGGGTGGGAAACCCAATTATAAAAATCCCTCAGCACAAATGACCGGGATTCAAACCCCGATATCTCCATCCCCGGAAATCCAGACTAATACGAGAGTGAAGCACTAGATCTGGTGACAACCGATGTGGATTTTATATTGCCAACTTTAATTTTACTTAAAAAATTTATATTGGGAAACCAGAAAAATAATTGTTCCAATTATGACATGCGTCACTGACAGAGAGATCAGCTTCACCATGTTGGTCTTTGATCCAACAGTGACTTGAGTTTGAATCCTGGCTCAGTCTACTCATGATTAATTTATCAAGAAAGTGTATTTTCATCATCGCTAGCCCAATAGTGTTGCATTTATTTATTAATAAATTACCCTTCTTATGCTCGCCAGTCGTCGTTCATCAGCTTTGTGGTGGATACATGAAAACAAATACATCATTAAATTCTACAGTCTGAGTTCGGTGGTGACACCTCTTACAATAACCACTAAATACAAGCTATATAATAAAAACTAAGATTTGTTCAGTAATGTTTCGTACTCTTTATATAGGCTACTTTTAAATATTTAATGTACTGACTGTCAGATCAGTTAAACACATATATTAGTACATTCATGAAGGAAATTATGATAATTTGATAAACAATAAGTAGAAAATAAAGACACGTTTTGAGGTACCAATGAAAAATTCCCTTCCAAACTTTTTGTGATGCATGTCAACTTTGCAAACCGACTTTTAGCCACCAGGTATTCTAAAACTATCATAATTTGTACTGCTCGATTTTAATTACTAGTACTCTAAATTCAAAGCACTTACTAAATATTTATTATGAATGGCTAAGTTCATATAGTTCATGTGAAGTTAGCCACCCAATATAATAAATAGAATAGCCATTTTTTTAAGATCATCGTATTTTGTTACGTTATTGCTGGCTAATGCTCCATTTTGATCTTAGTGCTGAAAATTTAAGGCACTTAATGACAATCTGCTGTTTGGAAACTGTTTTGGGCATCTGCCCCCAAACAGAAATAAATAGGGGTGCTACGCCGGCACCGTCAGGAGAGGGAGTGGTGGGGGATGCCTGTGTTGTCTTGCGAGGTGTTCTTCATGTGTTGCCTACCCCCAGGTGCACACGGCGCCAACTTGTACGTCTCATAACATCCTCACCTGGCGTTGCCAACCCCCAAGTTTATAGCTTGGATGTACCGTACGTGTCTTGTCATATAAGCGCACAATTTATTACTAAGCATAATAAATTAAAGAGAAAAAAATAAAAATTAACATGTTTATCTAATTTTACTTTATAATTTTAATAAGGTTCCTGTGTTTTAAATAACATTACTCCAAAATTCCAAGTACAATAGCTTCCAAATCAATCGCTGATGAACACAAGTTTACACTTCTGTTTAGGCAACAATAAAAATATGGTACGGTGCACTTCACAGACTTTCTTTCTCTTTTATCTTAAAATAAATACATTTACTAATAAATCACCACTCTACCAAGGAGCATAAATACATAATATACACTGTTACAGAAACATTAAGAAATAATCTTTGTCCATCAAAGAGCATAGCAATCAATTTCAGTTTCTAAATTCTTTATAATATATATTTATATATGTTGCTTATAGCTCAGAAACTATCAGTTTATAAACATTTATCAAATAAATGTTTTTTCTTTTAATATAATTTATAATAATTAGTTATTTAATATCATAGATTGTTCCGGATATATGAACAAAATCGAAAATTTCTTCTTATCTAAAGTACCCTTAAAGTCGTTTTTATAGGAAGTCAAGAATATCCAATTGGTTTGCAATGTTAAACAATGCTTGGATACCTATTTTAATCAAAATTGTTAGAGCGGATTTCGAGAAATTAGATTTCATTTCGCTCTACAGTAAGCTATCCTTAACTTTAGGGTTGGATAGCTAATTCCAAAAACTCCTCTGGGGAACCATATGGAAATCCTAGAAGCCAAATTTTATCCCAATCGGTAAAATGGTTTCAGCTCTAGTCAAAGACTCAAACAAACAGAAGTTATTGTGAAGGCCACCTTTTCTGTTTCAGGGGGGTCACGAAACGTCGACATTTATCAAAATCCCGAGCTCGATATTTTTGACGATCACAATATTTCTTTCTCCAAGGGGTCGAGAGAAAGTAAAAAAACAGTTTGAGAGTAAAGTAAAATATTTCTGATACCAAACTGTAGAAACCACTTTTATTTTAATTATTTACAGGTGTAACATATTTCATTACATCAATGGATATCGATGAGTACGTATTCTCCATTGAAGAATAGCAAACTATTAGAACTGGAAAAATATATAATAACTATCCTAGATAGTGATGGTTTCTGCATTTATGAATGTCAATTTGGCTGGTTCTTGTTCGTTTAGATTGTAGTTTACCTTTGAGTTAACCTCTCTCTTTATTTCTCGTTCTTTGAGCGTATATTCTCAGGTCTACATTATCTCCAAGCACTTGACTTGTATGCACTTTTAAATTAAAATAATGGTTTAAATTGACAGATTGACATTTTTATGTCATTTTTAAATCTGATGCCACTACATAGATTTTTTATGAACGGAGCGAACTTATTGGCTCTTTTTCAAACAGCCAATAAGCACCGCGTTTTGTTAAGTCTACATATTAAAATAAAATTAATTTACTCTAAAAAATAGTTGAAGATTCCCCAGATCCAAACAAATAAACAAAAATGGCCCATAAATATCCCTTAGGTATGGGTTCGATACCATTTACTTAAACAACACCTACATTTAAAATTTATTAAAAAAATTAGTAGACTCTAATAATATATAAGGAAAAACTAAATAGATAATAATTTAGATGGATATAGACCATGGATATAAATCACAATGTTTGACCAAGCAAACTTAAAAAAAATTCAAATTGTGATTTTGTTTTAATTTACTATCTCCGTCTAAGTTTACACTACTCTTAGTTTTTAGGAACGTTTGATTATTTTTTAAGTTTGCTTGGTCAAACATTGTGGTTTATATATTATACATAAACTTTAGTGTATCAATTGGTCTGCCAAAAAGCCTACTGTGTATATATATAAAAGCGAAATACCTGATTGGCTCTCTCACTCGTCACTAATTCTCACACTTTCCACGAAGCTAGAGGGCTGAAATTTGGCACAGATGTTCCTAATTAGCTAATTAGGAAAAGTAAAGATGTTTCATTCCGATGTTTTGTGAATAAGGGGGTGAAATCGGGGTAACTACCCTAATCAACAATATTACCTTGTAAACTCTTTTAAGCGTTTATGGGGTAATAATCAGATAAGGCTGTTATAATAATGCCTTAGAATAAAATTGCCACTATTTTTAAACCCGTGGATGCTTTTAAGGTGGAAAAATTAATACAGACAATTAATTAAAATATGTAATTATGTTTTAATATGCAACTCCAAGATACGGTAGAAGTCTGTAGTTTACATTTTGCTGAATTTTGTGGTGTTTGTAGTATCTGTGTGAGTGAGAGGGCCCGGCCCGGGGCGGTGTATGGTGGTGGGGAGTAGTGAGAAGAGGGGGAAGGCCTATCACCTCCTCTCGGTGTTTCTCGGGTAGCGCTAAGAACCATGCCATTAAGCTTCAAACAAAAATTCCTCATTTTCATCAAAAAATAAATAATAACATAATATCCCGTGTGAAGAACGGAGATTCAGCTAACTTAGAACTAAACAAATATTGTGATGACTGATTATATTGATTATATATATATATATAAATTATATATATATATATCAATTTTTGTTTTGATTTGAAATATATATATATCAAATCAAAACAAAAATGAAATGAAATTTAATTTAATAGAACAGTGACCACTATAATAAGGTTAATTTTTTGCTTCAAAAGACAACGTTTAGAGTTTATTTAACGTTGTTTTTCGAGTGAACTTATCTTTAAAGACGTTATCTAGTAATGTAAGGTGGTTAAGACAATTTCTATAAATAGTGAAAAAACAATCATTTTCATAATAAATCATTTTATTTTAATTAGGAATTGCTATGGATTTTGACAATTAACTAAGTGCTATGCTATGAATATAAACCTAGTATGATCTATGTAAATCTAAGGTCAAATGGCAGGTCACAGTTAGCGTATGTTTATTTTTTATTTGTGAAAAAAACGCTATTTACCTTCTAATGTGAATGCATAAAATTACTGAAAACATACCTAAATTTAGGACGCAAATACAAGCACGCTAAAGAATGTACTCTTATGTGAAGGCATTGTTGTAATGAACATAAAAAGAGATAGTTTAAATGTATTTATGTAACAAACTTGTAGTAAATTGAAAGAAGCATTCAATCCTAGGCACCCTTACTTACCAAACACAATTGTGCTGTTGGCATAGTACCAATAAACCAAACTAAATGAACCTAATTCTCACGAAACACCATAAAATTGAACATTTAGCTTACAATAATAGTACCAAAAATTAACATTATATGTTTTCTTGTTAAATCATCACTTTATTTTTCATGCTTATTTCCATCCCAAAACCTTCTTTTCCAGGGAGATTTAAGATTGGTAAGCGAATCTTTCCAAATCTCTCGCTGCCAAGAAGATTTACAACACTAAAATCTAGAATATTTGAATAGTTACAAATTTAAGACGATAATGAAATTAAAAGTCAATTTTTATATATTGCTTTGTTTGTTGATGAGATATCGTGATGATATATAAACTATACTGTTCCACGAAAAAAAAGGATTACATTATCCAATGAGTAGTTTTTTAATTTACTGGCAACAAATAGACAGACAATTGAATGTACAGACATAGCTCGAGTTCTGTTAAATGTATAGAATGAGATTATATTATGATTATAATTAAGTAATATAGGGTACTTAACATTATGTAAACTTGCCATTAATTTAGTTTTATTCTTTACCATTTGGTGCAGACAATTTATTTGAATCACTGCTATAAAATAACAACAAACGAAACATATAATTGCAAGCTACGCTTTAAAAGTGCAATTTTTAATCAAAAATCAACACAAAATCGCAAAATTATTAACATTACATTTCCTATTGTCAAACAAATTTTCCTGCAATTATTATATTTTGTTTACCATCGATTTTTCCCCTAGGTGTTTCTTAATTAGATAGAAAAGAATCAATACATGAACTAATCATTCAATAAATCAATATCAAGGTCCTTGAATCGATCTACAAAAATGGAATAGTCTAAGATAAATATCTATCTAATAGCAAGCATTCCTATCAAAAGCCTGAAAACGTTAATAGATAACTTAAAATGGTTTACATTGCAAAGAAAATATTGGGACTGTTCCTAACAATGTTATTTTTAATTTTTTTAAAATATTTTCACAGGTAACACAGTTGTTTAGCAACTAAAAATTAGATTAGTGTGAAATAAGCTTTTGTAACTGTGTCACATAATTAATTCTGTTTATACACTCCTCCTTGATATTGTACTCGAACCAGGGACATTATTTGTCTTCCCTCATAGTTTAAAGCAGAGTTGCTAATAGGCATGTCAAATAAACAGAAACAAAGCCACCATTAACTTGAATTCGGATGTTATTTTACCGTAATGCACAAATTGTGTAATTAAGCTTGAACATCTTTGAGGTGTAAGGAGCTTTGTTAGCAGTATACTGCTGTTGTTATGAATACATTTTATATTATATTAAATATAGTTGAAAAATTCCATCTGGACGCATAAATCGAGCCTGGCTTAGCGCACCAAAAAAATAATAATATATGAATCATTTACTGGAGACGTGAACCAAGGCATAAATCTCGTCTAGTCTGTTTTTCCAGTAACGGGGAGGTTGGTGTTTGGAACCCTCCCGGGTGTAACAAGGATGGTATTCCCTTAATTATTTCCCCCCTTCTCTCTCTCTAAGCAAGTGTGGATACATTTCTTCTAAATGTTACCTACCACATCCCGATCTAGTTAATCTGATTAAATTCGGATATCCCGGATGGGTAGTAATATGCAGTGCAAAAAAATGTTCAATAGCACTAGGCACTCATAATTAAATAAAATAGTTAAAGAAAAATAAACCAAACTAAGCTTGTTAAATAAGTAAATTATATATTAGTAAATTTTTAAATTGTGTTTATTTACATTCAAAATATTTACGAATAAATATATAACTTCCAGTGAATGGTAAACAAATGTAAATAAAGTACATCAATTACGTAACAAAATAACATACTTCTGGGACTGTATCAAATCATTTAAAGCATCGGTGAAAATTTAATAAACAAAACATTATATATTTGACAAATCACTCTTACTCATGCCGTTTGACAACTTCTAAAAAATATTAAAATTAAAATTTTAAAAATGTTCTTTAATTATTTTCGTAATTCAAACATAGCATCATTTGAATTAAAATGGCAGTAGCTCAATAATATTTCAAACTGAGAAGAATAGTTTGTGTGGAGAAACACTTTATGGAAATGTTAAAATTTGGATTAAAAAAAATACATTTTACCAGATGTAAAAATAAATCATGAAAGATAATTTATTCTGGATGAATATTCATCACGTGTATACCATAGCTATGCAAGTAATAGGAATATTTCTATTAAAAACGTGTGTGCTTTACTAACGATTATTATTTTATACGTACAGCCAAGAGAAGGAATTTTTTATTTTAACCCATTAAAATGCAGGTAGTTCTGGAATTTTCTTTGCGTCCGTTTTCAAGGCAAGTCTACAAATCTAATAACAATGAAGCTCTTGGCAGTTTTCCAATGAAAATATTTGAATAACTGATATAGGTATTATACTTTTTGAGAATACAGGTTGCTTACAGAAAGCCAACCTATTGACGTCAAATTTTCCAATTTGTTAATAAAGGAGCAACAAATAAAAATATACGAGCTCTATTTCGTTCAACCGTGATAAAACTTTCAACATGGAAGCTTTCCGAATCCATTATTCAGTAGAAAAATTGTTTTATTTATATCTGAAATGTGTTTGTCTGTGAGCTGATATGTTTTTTGTGAAACAAGACATAGTTTTTTACCTTTACTAAAGTAATGCGATTTATTTCCCACAACCCTATCAATAGAATACTATAAGTAAGAATTTATACAGCCTATGGAAACTAAGTTCAAGTTTGACATTAGATTATGCTATGAACGATAAACATTATGTTCAAAAGTTAGCAAGTTTCTTTTGAGTCATTTTCTTGACATTAATGTGAAGCTCTTAACCATATATCACAGCAAGTAGCCAAGGTGAGTCATCTGGGTCTAAATCCCCCTATACCCTAAATTTCAACTAGTATTTTATACCTATATATATACTTTTAGCAACATGTTTTACTACCCATATGGGTTGTACAATTATGTACTAATTCCGTTAATGGTTTTAGGAATTAGGAAGGATTTATTTAAAGGAAGTTTACCCACATTTACATGGAGAGAGAACGAAAAACCATTTTGGAAAAACCACCCTCAGTACACCCGACCGAGATTCGAACTTCGATCTCCAAGTCATCTGCAGTCTAGTCTTCTGCGTGATTAGTGGCTATCGAAGTGGGTCTAGATATATCTAAAATTAATATTTGTTAAAGGTATGCAGAGTGTTTTGGAACCTCCCTTCCCCACTAAATCCCCCTCAAAATTGAATTCTAGGTGCCTGAAAATTGATTATTTTCCCCTTTATACTTCTAATCTAGTGAAATGAAGCTAATCTAACTTTTATTATAATTTAAAGATGGATTGAATCAAAATCTTCGATTTATTTACGAATCCCGGATCTCGAATTTGAATTCCCCAATCCAAAACCTAGATAAAATTGAAAGCATAAAAGGTTTACTTTAATACATTAATTGCTAGATTTCTATAGAAAATAGAAAAAATAACTAAATGTTAATATATTTCATGCGTTTACGGCTTGTTGCTAAGTTTGTCCTGTAATTATATTGGACCTAAACCATCAATAAGCACTATGGGGATTCTTGAAAATTTAAATTCAAAATTTGATACACACATATTTTTTCTAATCTCGAATCTAATGTTTCTCGAATATCATTAAGGACTTTAGGGATTCAAGGATTAAAAAGTCCCGTCCATATTTGAAACATAACTAGTTTAAACATTGAATATATAATATGTAATTAGTAAAAATAATTGTAGAAAGTGCACTTGCACCGGCGTTGAGAGAGGGTAGAAAAACCGTACTGATAAGGCACATTTGGAAACAAACTCCCAAGTAAACCAGGCATGATTCAAGACCACAGTCTGCTACCCCTACTCCCCCCACTCCAGATACCCCCATCACCATCAATAAAAATATATTGCGAGTCCGAAGCCTCATACCGTGTGACCACTGATGTGTTTGCCTCCGGATCGAACAATTCCGACTGAGACATAGCTACCGACACGCACCAGAGATTCCTTGCTAAGGTGTTAGTCCTGCGCAGTAAAGGAGCCCGCAAAAAAACAACCTCCATGTGTGTGTTTGTGTGTGTGTGTGTGTGTGTGTGTGTGTGTAGGTAGATCCAGCCGTCCATTCAGTCAGCGCGCCGTTACGTCTCCGAGTGGACGCTCGTGACGCGACGCCGTTCATTTTTTACGTGGGTTGACGCGGGCACCGCCGGCTCTTCGCTCCAATACGACTTCCGTGTGACAAATTGATCAGACAAATAAACTGATGATGAACTTTACCGCTGTGCCATTCGAGACACAGATCAATTTTTGACGTGAGACTCTGTTCATCTTTGGTAAATGTTTTCTAATATCACTATCACGGGCTGGCCATAATTCCTTGAGACAAAAACGCAGTAGAGGGGTAATGTATTTGACATTTTAAAATTGAGTCTTCAAAACTTTAAAAATTTTAAAATATAAACTTATAAATAAGCTACATGCGTATACTGCAACAAACAAACGCACGGAACCAAAACTAACGCCACAGAACAGACACCACTCCGTGAAAGTGTTGCAACAAGTGATTCTCTTTTTTCTGAAAAATGTATTGAATTTAAAGTTACACTATTTATTCAATGGGTAATTGTTGATCTCGATCAACGCGCCTCTACCGATGGTTACACGAATGACCGGTACCTACAATAGCAACCATTGATGCAAACTTGATTATTAGGTTATGATTGACCAATATTTAATTATATTTTAGAGCTTTTATAAAAACTGAACAAAGGTGGTATTTTTACTAAAATGATGGTACGGCCGGGACACAGTAAATAAACTGTACTGTTTCGTTCAAAACGGGACTTATGGTCAGCCTCCACTCTCAGGGACGTGATGATGGGGGTGGGAGGTGGGCTTTAATCACTCCCTCCCCCTGAATTTTTTTTATTCCCCTTCAATGCCTAGGCTAGTGCTCTTCTAACCCCAATTTATATTTTATAAAAACTTAAATCTACATCAAGAAGGATTCAATGTAAAAAAAACTTGACATTATTTTGAGAGGACCTCACCACGAGCCCCCCCAGTTAACACCTCCTCTTCCAAAATAAATTTAAGGGTACGACCCTGACTACTACTATTATTTCAAAATCATACACAAGATACTTAAATAAAACCAAAATGTGGTTGGTCCTAATTTGACAGGCCACTGTATCTCTCGCAGAGCCCTAATTACATTCAATTATTATGCTCAGTTGACTTTATAGCCCGCACTGATGGACACGTCAGTATGTCAGTTCTTCAGTTTCGTCTGATTTGGCATGCCCATGCGTGATGGGAGGGTTTAGGTTCAAATAACAGCTCTACCCACCTCCTTTTGTGTAAATGTATGTTCACTTCCTCTTATTCTACCTTCTCCATCCCCTACCACATTAGTGTAATTATGTGGGTAGTCTGAACGTTTGGTAATATATGGAGTATATAAACCATAATTTACTCTGAAAATTAAAAAAATAAGATAGCTATGTACGTTTAACCGAAAATTGGAATTATTTTTCTAAAATAATTTGATTCTGATTCTGAAGCTTACTGCTCATCTATAGACCTATATATAAAAAAAAGTGGAATGATTGCTTTCAAAATAAATATCTGGAGCCTTACCAACTAATTTTTTAATGAAAGCTTAATCTTCAAAGATGCGCCAAAAAATTTCAAATATATTACAAGAGTAAACCACAATTTCATAAAACAACAATTTCTCCAAATGGAAATTTCTAGCGGTAAACCAAGTTGTTTTTAATCATCTTTCTTTTTTAAATACAAGCATTTATTTATAGGATTGTCATGTGAACGTTTACAAACATGCAATAGCAAAGCCGCAATCTATACACATATTTTACGATAAAGAGTGAATGTAGGCTTGTGGTAAAATAGGGCTACTGATGTTATAAAAAAGTGGATGAAGTTTCTGGATTTTTTTATGATAAGAAGCTGTAGATCTTAACTGTTGCTAGACTTTACTGCAAAACCTATAATTCGGATAAGCTAGTTATGACACGTAATATATTAAACCAGCTCAATAACTTCAGAAATAACCAAGACAAAACTGTTAAAAAGTTGGTAATAGGCCTACATATTGATATTCTTGAGATTAGGATATTTCAACTTAAATCATACTACTGATTTGTTAAATTATTAAAGAACATTTAATTTTTATGTGCTCAAATTCTTTTTATTTTAAAAGATGCCAAAAATAAAATATCAAATTTTGGAATATTTAATGAAGGAAAAAATTGTATTGTAATTTTTAATATAATTTGAAACATCTCTTTGAGTCTTATCTTTATGAAATTTTTAACTCAAACCACATTAAATCCAATCTAATTAGTTTGTATAAAGGCGTCAATAAGCTAAGCTTTTACGTTCTATGTGCCTCCGAAACCAGATAATTGGATTTTGGAATTTTGTCTGTCCTTGGGCATGGATAAAAAAAGTTAGTGGATTTTATTCAAACTTAATATTTAGATATAATATAGCTATACTTTGGGATAATTTATTTTAACTCTATCCCTTAAATTAAGGGTAGTTTATTGAAAAGTGATTTTTTTTAATTCAAAAATTTTCGGAAATGTCTATGCAGATTTTGTTTAAAATATATGTCTGGGAAGTGTTTGATACAACAAACAAAAGTATAAACTTAATTTTTGGGATAAAATTTGATCAAGAGTAGTTTAATGTTGACTAGTTTTTTAGAAATTTGAAATATTTAAAAATGGATCCAACGATTCGGTTCAAAATGAGTATATGAGGACTATTTTAATTAACAAATAATCACAGGCACGTAGC
>CABFWB010008818.1:0-15935 GCA_902151455.1 Timema bartmani
GATACGCGCACCGATCATCTAGGTATATTACATGATCATCTTGCAGCGCTGCAAAACGACGTCAGAAAGCAGTGCTGCAAGATGATCATGTAATAAAACTAAATGATCGGTGCGCGTATTAGAAAGCTGGCAGCGCAAATATCAAACGAGTTTGATATTTTTTGATCGGACAACTGCTTTCTGTGCTTCCAACTTGCTTGCTTGGTTAACCGCTGAGAGACTATAGACAAGAGATGCTTGTAGGTGTCTTCATTCATACGTAGGTAATTTCGGAAGTCATCAACATCTAATTCAGGTAAAATCGCCACAGTATGTGACATAGTGTTCCAGTTTTAACACTAAATTTCGACTCCACACACGTTTCTTTCTGCGTTTTACAACACTAAGATATTTCAATTTTTGGTAGTACCCGTACAATATAATAAGCTCTTCAAGTTCTTGTTGTTGACGAGATATCTAAACACAAACTGAACCAGAAAAACCAAGTGCGGACGATAAAATAACTCCCCCTCCACTGAGCGGCAAGATAATCATTCGTCAGAATGCAGCTTGTGTGTAATAGGTAACCCAGATTTTTTAGCTAGCAGCGCTACAAAACGATGTCAGAAAGCAGCGCTGCAACATACTACGTGTAATGCGGCCTTAAGGCCATTTGAACTAAGGCCAATTGGCCTAAAGTCATTTGAATCGTCGCTCTAGTTAACACCTGAGACAGCGATTGCTAACAAGGTAAATAAACAAGATAAGAGATATTTGAAAGAAATGATATGAGTTCATTTTAACAAATTAGTTTAATGTGACAAAGGCAAACAACAAGTACAACAAACATCTTCAGAGCACAAACCAATACATGATGAGACAGTCCTTAGACTGTTCAAAGTTAATTAGCCACACAGATTGTTACACAAGCGTGAATATGGCGTGAAGCGCCCAATAAATTGACAGACAGGTTAGGTTATGTAAGTTCCAATCTGTTGGCTATCGGCTCCAGACATAGATGGATCGGCAGAAAATATACATTAATTTAATAGTACAGGGTAAATTCCAACAAGGAGGGAGACACCCAGCTCCCGCAAGGGAAAAATATGTCTGTGAGAAAAATGCGAGCCGCATCAGACGGTCAGAAATGACCCACAAGTTGAGCACCGAAACTGGTGAACAGCACAAGTTAAATATAATATATAACACGAGCCATGCCAGATGGGCAGAAATGACCCACAAGTTGAGCACCTAAACTGGCGAACAACATAAGTTAGATAAACCTAACTAGGTATTAACATTAGGCCCCGAATAATCTGAACAGCCACTTTCCCGACTAACTGCCTTGCAGACTACAAAATGGTCATGCGGGCTTAGGTGTGGGTATCATCCCCATTTAAACTGTTGGTCTTAAGGACCAAGCAGAAAACATGTGAAATACTAAATGACTTCACGCAGAGTAAACTAAGTCGACTAACTGCCTCACTGACTATATAATGGTCATGCGGGCTAAGATGTGAGAATCATCCCTATTTGAACTGCTGGTCTTAAGGACCAAGCAGAAAACATGTGTAATGCTAAATGACTTCACGTCTAGTGAACTAAGTCATATAAAGCTAACCTAAACCACAAAGGATATTAATAGTGTGAGAAGATAATCCTCTCGACAATTTATACAAAAAACCTAAGATTCCAGCCTGGCCATATAGCCGCCTACTCCCCACGAACTTGAATGATTAATCAAACTCGATATTACTTTCGCCGGTCTGGTCGGTCCCTCGGCGTCATCGTTGTGACCACTGGTTGCGTGAAGTTGAGTCGATGAGAGAACTTCGGAGAGTGTTTACTATCCTGAAGGTGATGAATAATTGTAATTGTATTTTTGCCTTGTGAGCCCAGGAGTTTTATAGTGGTTGAACGCAAAGCATCATGGGAAGGAAAGAAGGGGGGAGCAATCCCATTTCATGGTATCGGTCACGTAGGCCCAAGTAAACGAGGCTCCAACTGACGAGCAGGTCATGTGCTGCCCTCAGTTGTTGTTGATGCTCGGACCGGTCAAGTGCAGTGCTTCGAGAATGGCGAGGCAGGGTAAGTCTTCTGATGGCGCCGGATTTCCAAATTTGCCCGGATATTACTCCAAAATGATGGGTCCTACGAAAAAATGAAAACAAAGGTTTTTAGGGAATTTTTTGTACCTTAATTTATATCTGGTGCACTTTTATCAAAAAACAAAAAATAAACGAGCTATTAACAAAAAAAACTATTTTTTGTACCTCTACGCAAAGTTTTAATTTAATGTTGGCAGGATTGTAGATAGCTACACTAGTGTATTATATAGATGTTCTGTGAATTTAGTATTCGTGCGGAAATATTATAGTTCATATTGTTGTGTTAAATTAGCATTAAAAAAAAGATTCTTTCATTTAATTACGGGAAATTAATGGGTCCACACTTCATTCCATAAAAATAACCGTTCCTCACATCTTGTGTTGTATTACACACCAAGGTGAAATTTTCTGGCGTGGCCTCCATCCTCACAGTCACACGGTATCTCCAAGATAGGTCCTCTGTCATTAAAGGTCGCCTTATTTGGGCCGTTCCCAGTGATGAAGTGAACTAGTCCCCCGGAAGGGTTGCAGATATGTCATTTCCAGTCTTTCCAGAACGCTTGGAAATAATTGAACAGTTCTTCTGCTGGTTGTACCCCCCTCCCAGTTGGCTTTCCACTCCTCGAGTAATGGCTTGTTGATTTCGTTGGCTGAGCTTACTCCAGCACTATATAAGCTTGCAATCACATTTCCTCAGCCAATACATGGAAGCCTTTTGGCGTACCTCTAGGTCCAATGGACCAATACCCAGAGTGATGCCCAAAAAATCTGCTGATACTGTCTTATAAGCCTCAAAGAGCCGCAGAATAATCTTCTTTTGGAGCTCCCGGAGTTTCTGTGACATTCCCACATTCCTAAGTCAGTGAGCCCATAATCCAGCCCCATGCCCCACAGTGGCCAATAGCAACGCATGTTGATACTGTCTTATTAATCACATAGGCAGGTGAAACCTCCTCTATCTTATTCATTACCATCATGGCTCTTCCGCGTGCGTGGTCAACGTGTGACACAAAGCCACGTTTCTCATCTAACATTAAATCCAGATATCTGACCATTTTACTTCGTATTATGACTTGGTATACTATTTTTAATTATGGATTCCTCTTCAACGTCCTTCTGAACAACATATATGTGGGGTTCACCTGTGACAAGCCGAGTTTTACCTTTTTTGCATCAGGTGTTTAGCCCTGCTAGCAGCCGGTTGCTCGCATCTTCTAACCCTTTTCTCGAGTTTGGTTCAACAATGATGAGTAAGTCATCAGTGAAAGCCACGAGTCCCATCGCTTCCGGGAGAGTCTCTATCTCCAGAAACCCTGGTTCAAGTCCTATATCCCAAAGCACCGGTCCACTGACCGATCCCTGGGGACATCCTTTGGTTAGCTTTCTTCTAAATGTAATCCCCTGACACCTCAGATTCACATATATATCCCTACAGTAATCCTTAAGACTTCTGTAGAGCTTCCCTGTACATCTTATTTACCTTAGTCTTTTAAATAAGTCGGGTCACCACAAAATATTAAATGCCGCTGAGATGTCCACGAACATCCCTATCATATATCTAGCCCTTGAGTTATACAATTCTACAACAATGGAATCACTAACAGAGTTTATGTACTTAAGAGCATTGTATGGGATGAATCAATAAAATATGACATGTCATCAAAATCTGTGCCATGCATATAATCAAACTCTAAGGTTTGTATGCGTATTCAAAATGTGCGGAATTTTCCTTTATTTGGGTTAGTATAAACGATAAGGATATGTTGTCTGTCAATCCCTTTGTTTGTTACCAGTAAACTCAAAAAGTCTTCATAAAATAAAAATGGGACTTCTTCTGTTGTACTCCTTTTTTTCAGGAAACCATGTCAAACTATATACCATAATGTTCTCTAATCAGCGAGAGAAGTAGTGTTGAAAAACTGGACGTAAATAGTGGACATCCATTGCGGCTGGTACAGATGATGGCAAGTGATATAAGAAGGGTTGTGGATTGGGAAGGGACGGGGTGAGTCGTGAATATTAGTACTGTCGCGACCTAACCCCGTGGGCTTGATTTGTCTTGATAGCTTGCGGCAGGGGTTAGATTGCAGATAAGGTAAGTGTGTGGGTTCGAAATAATACATAGAGCTACGAATTTTAGTTTAATATAAATAACTAAAAGATAATACAAAATGTGATGTTAAATTAAAAATAAAGAAATATAAAGATGGGACTCCCACGCTCATAGAAAAACTGGCTTGCATTTAGAAACTTAGACCGATGGAATTTACGGACACTACGCGTGACCCCTAAAGACCTTGATCTCGGGACCCTGGGCTCAACGGATGCCTTCTAAAACAAGTGCTATTGATGACTTGAAGACGTAGTCTGCTATGGCCTCTTTCCTGGCCAACTAGATCTAATACTAGTTACTTATTGGAATTTTACTTGTCCCATCTCGGGACACCCCCAGCTTCTTCCATCACGGGACCTCCCACATCTTGGCCCTCTTCTCGTCTCATCACAATCGGGACTTCCCTGGCCTTCACACTCACCGATACTTTCCCTTCACAAACTCCCTCCAGCATTCGTCTTCATAGAATGTAGTCAGTGAGATTCGAGTATTAGTTAGAGTGGTGGTTTTTTTCGTAAAATAATTTAAATGTCTGTGTTTTTGCTTTTGCTTTTACGCTTTTTTTTTCTGTGATTAGTGAATTTATGGTTATAAGTATATCCCTTTACTCTTGAATTTTTATTTATTCTCTGTAGTTTCGAAAATGCCAAACCACAAAAATACCGGAGTTTGGAAACATTTTAAGTAAATTATAGAGGAACAAATCTTGTTGGCAGGTGTCTTTATTGTGGACAAGGATATGCGAACAATCCCACTCGGATGAAAAAACATCTCGCGAAATGAGTTAAATGTCCTGAGAAGACGCGGTGTAAGTTTCAGAAAACTGAAAACTGTTTCCGTGCCTCAATAGGCAAAGTTTCAAGAAAACATTCATATAATATTGCTGAAAGTGGTGATGTATCTACAGATGAAGAAGTTGTGGATGTGACGACTGCCTCAAATATTTCAGATTCGATTAGTAGGTCAAGCTTATCTTGGAGTTCCAGGCTTTCTAGACAATCAAATGTATCAAATTGCATGGACAAAATGTCTACTGATGAAAAGGAAAAACTTGATGAATCACTGGCACGAGCAATTTACGTGAGTACGTGAGTGGTGCACCCCTTTCTTTGACAGAAAACCCATACTGGATAGAACATTATAAACCAATCCATCCATCTTATAATCTGCCGTCACGTTAGCGTATAATCCACTTCGCTTTTGGACAAGATCCAAGTTAAGGTGGGCAAAAAAATTGCTGCTGCTGAATCCCTTACTCTTATGTCAGATGGCTGGACAGATATATGCATGTTAGATGGATAGACAGATATATGTGGAAATCCCCTTATAGATGTGATATTTGCCACACCACAGCCAGTGTTCCTAAAAGCTATAGAAACCAAAACGTCACGTCATACGGGGGAATAAATTGCTAAGATTTTAAGTACCCAAATTAAAAAAGTTGGTGCTTCAAAGGTACAAGCAGTGGTGACTGACAATGCAAGTAACATGAAGCTGGCTTGGAAAATTTTAAGAGAAAATTACCCTCATTTGGTGACATTGAGTTGTCTTGCCAATGACCTTAATCTTCTTGCAAAAGATATCAGCAAAATAGATTCAATGAAGAATATAATTGAAAGCTGTAAAAACATTATTCAATTTCTTCGCTACGCATCATGTGGCTGTTCAAACTCTGAAGAAGATTCAGATTATTGCCTGTTGAAACAAGGTGGGGTTCTACAGTGAGGTGCTTAGATAGCATTGTGAAATCTAAAAACAGCCTACAGTGCGCATCTATTGACAAAGAAATGGGGAAAATGCTTCCATAATACTTAATAAGACAGATTTAGGATAATGATGACTTTTGGGGAAAGGTGCAAGGAGCACCTGACATTCTTAAACAGATTTCTGCTGGTATACAAAAGCTATCAGAAGTGCGTGATATTTTCCGCAATTTGGTGGACCAAATCTCTTTTAAAATTTCTTCCTCTCTCCTAAACAAGGGTGAAGATAAAAATGTGAATTATATAATTCATAAAAGGATAGAATTTTGCTCACATCTAATTAATTTGGCTGCGAATCTCTTAGATACTAACCACTGGGGTGAGAATTTATCAGAGGAGGAACTGTTAGACGCTTTGCACATAATCATGGACATTGCTCAAAGAATCCCTAGTGTGAGTAAACTGGCCGTTATGACAGATGTGGCAGAGTACAGAAATAAGGCAAACTGCTAAGAATATGTCTGCTCTAGCATGGTGGAAGAGCTTCTGCAACACAAGGAATTTGTCCATCGTTGCAGTGTGAATCTTAAGTATTCCTGCAACTGCTGCTTCATGTGAGCGAAACTGGAAGGCCTTCAGCTTAATAAAAACAAAGAAAAGAAACAGACTTATTAGTGAAAGAACAACTAAATTGGTTTCAGTTGCCTAGAATCTCTTTTTTCTTTTTGAACCAAGACCATCAACATTATACTCAGTGGAAACAACAGAATCAAAGCCACATACTTGTTTCTCCTATTCTAGACATGTCTGAAAGGGATAATGTTGTAAGTTTTGATTGAATTACGTAAGTGATTTTGAAATTAAATTTTGAAGAAAGAAGGAGGGGTAAAAGTAGGAGCTATGATACTTTCCAAAGCATGATTTTAAATTTACTCAATATAGGCTAATATACTTAACAAATTAGAGTATTTTTTTATATAAGCTATTTAATGTTTGTGGAACTGAAATTAGAAAGTGGTGCTTATAAAGAATAACTGTAAATCAAATTAGTGTTGGCCTACAATTGTGACTTTATCAACACTAACAGTTATTAGCTTACAACCACATGCCTAAGCACTTTTAACGGAGTTTGTACATATAACGAGATTACAGACCAAATTCCACTATAGTTATAATAGTAATAATAACAGTTATAATAATAATTAGTGGTATTTGTGGTGGTAGTAGTAAAAGAAGTGGTAGTCGTAGTAGTAGTAGTAGTAGTAGTAGTAGTAGTGAAGAAACACCTGCTTCGGTGGTCGCACGGTCTAACGCGCTAGTCTCGCAATAGACTAGACTGCCGATGACAGGGAGATTGAGGGTTCGATCCCGGTCAGGTGCACTGAGGGCGGTTTTTCATAAATTGTTTTCTACTCTCCGCGCAAATGCGGGTGCATTTTCTCTCATTCAGCCTTTTGCACCCCTAACACATTATCGTAACTAGTACATAAGAGTATAATCCGAACAGGTAGTAAGACGCGGTGCTAAAAAATAGTAAATAAACAAATGAATGCGAGCCTTTGCAAGCCTATTATGTTCATAAATGATACCTCCATTTTTTAAGTTAGCTGAAATAATTTTAAAGCTGACCCGACATTTATCTCCCCCACTATCATCCGTGCTTCCTGTCTTTTCTTATAACTCACTCGTCTCTTAACACACTATATTTTGAAGTATAGACTCTAAGTTCCCCCTCTACCGCAAACCACCCCCGCGGAAAATTTTCCAATTCAAAATTTCTGGAAAATGTTGATCTCTACGTCATGCACGATAAGCCAGCAGCTTTTAGCACGTGGGCCCACTCGAGTTATTTAAATCAAAACAAACATTGCTCTGTGGTTATGTCAGTACGCAACATAAATAACTGCTCTAACATTTGATGTTGCCGAATCTGGTAATGTATTGTTTAGTGCGAGTGAAGGGGCGGGCAAATGCGAGTAGTCAAATAAATCTTTAAATTTAAAAATGGTGATGTGGGAACTCAAAAAAGGGTTGGGATAGTAGTAGCTCAAAATCTTTCCAAAATTATTATAAAATCTTATTTTGGCATGGAAGAAAATTTAAATTTGCCAAATTTATAAAGGACCATCCCACAATAACCATAAAAGCTAAAAATGCTGAAATTAAAAAATAAGGTTTGGTAAATGGGTAGAAGGAAAAAAAACTTCTTGCTATGGTAGAAAATTATAGTTTTGTATAAGCAGACGAAAACATATAAAAATAAACTAATACAAAACTAAAGGCAAACCATTAGCGTTGCAATAACAAAGCTAGAAATCTAGGGATAAACTAACTTCTATCTACAAGCGACATAGCAATTGAAATAAACAAGTTCTGGTGACATAGCTCGGTGAATCGTCATGCTATTTGGTAAACCACGATGCTTATAATTAAGTATGTTTCTGTAACAAAGGATTTTATTTATTCTCTTTGGTGAACTGTGATAATCTTTTTTCCAATATATTTCTATAACCATGTCTATTTGTTTGCATACCTTCTTTAATGATCGTGCTTGGATAAATATTGCGCTGTTAATTACTCAGTATGTTGACAAGGTAATATTTTGTCTCAAATATTTTATTTATTTTAATTAAACAATTAGCATGATCGGTTTGTGATTACCATAGCTAGCTCAAGATTATGCAACGAAGAGACACATGTTGAACGTCATAATTAATGAGTGTTTTTTATGAAACTGATAGTTAAAACTAACCGTTATTAAACTACCCAAACTAGCTAATCAAAATCACATTACGGCATATGAGGACTGATATTCATATTTTATAAATATACATTCCTTTTCATATTGAGAGATTTATCAACAAGTTGTAATGAACACATGTGATAAAATATTACGTTCATTTGTGTATTTTATGTTTTTAAAATACAATATTGACCTTATCAAGTCATTATTAGGTAGTCATATATCTGTAGGTGGTATGTGTGTACTGCATTATAGCATATGAGACTTCGCATGCACTAAATTATATTATTATTGCTTTTGCACAGATTTTGTTTGATGCGTAGAATTTTTTTTCTACTTTGACTTCTATTCCTAAAACTTTAAAGTTGGTTTCGTGGATTAAAGGAGTTTTTCCACTCAGCCATTGGCAGTCCCTTGACAACGTGATCAACGTCATTTGTTGTCTATGTATGCTACATAATGAGGCAGTAATTAGCTTCGTTTGTGCGCAGGGGTTCAACCAAGTTGCCTTCACAGACACAAAGGTTCCAGATTTAACAGGCTTCTTTTAGCACAGTTGCCATTCTGTGCGTAAAAAACCTGGCGAACGCTAGTAGCTTGCAATGTTCATGACTACCTGCATACTTACAATAATCGAGTTGGGGGAAAGGTACCATTATGTATTAAACGTGACCACATTAGTGGGGAAGAAGTGTAAAAACATACCCTCAGTATACCCAAACGGGATTTAAACTTGATAAACCATAATCACCAATACGGGTAGGGAACTTTTTCATGACTCGTAGTTTCAAAAGTCAGTATCGGCTACCAAGGATTTAAACTATTTAAAGTACGATACCAGGATTAGGTGGGTGAAAGTGTCAGAACGGCTAGACCTTTGTGTGACTTAAGAAATAATGATTAACAGTATTATTTGAAAGGTTTGCCCAAAACTATCTAATTTAGAGGTCTCAGTAGTAGACTACAGCGCAGCCCTGGTGGTAGAACTGTGTGCTACTCCAAGTTTAAAGCTGATTGAAGGTCATTTAAAGACATGGCGTCTACAATGAATACAGGCTGCATAGGTGCAAGTAATAAATCTGGGGGGACAAGAGACACCTAATTTCTGATTTTTCTGGATCATTTTGTTGATTGTGTTTGTCCTTCTCAAGAGAGGCCGGTCCTTCTTCACCAAGACAATCATCAGTCGCATTTAGCGCCCAAATGTCTTCATTTGTCTAAACTAATGGGATTATAATGTTATTATTTCCCCCTTATTGACTCACTTGATACTACTAGATGTGTTTTTGGACCACTTAAGGGAAAAATAAACATAGCAATGGATGCTTGGATTATAACTAATAAGACTCTAAATAATATGGTTAGGCCTATGGCAAAATTCCACATCCCATCCGTTTTAAAAGTAGAATTTCCGATTTCTACAACCCCAACAAATATTCAACATTGATTCCAGAAACATGGAATATTTTCAGATGATTGGGTGCAGACTTCTCTCCTTCTTTTGTGCTGGACAGGCCAACTCCATAGCCAGCATAAGATCCACTCAATGAGGTATCTACTGACAGACACGTCACTACAATTGCTGGTCCAAATAGAAACAATGTCAATCTGGCAGGAGCTCTAGTCCATCCAAATCTCCAAAAATATGTCCAAGTTTTCCCCGGAGCTAGTTCAGCCACTTCCAAAATCGACTTATAGACTAACAAAGGGTAGGAGGAAAACCAGGAAAAGTGCCATTTTTACAGATACTCCAGAGAAGAACGCACTTGAGGGCAGAATATGAAAAACGAAAAAAAAGGCAGCGAGGGGGATCAATGATACAACTAGAAAAATTTGTCAACCCTCTAAAATAATAATCCCCGATCCACCACTGATCAATACTATTCTTAAAACTCCTCAGTGAGGAGGATCAATGCTATTCTTATGGGAGAAAGTGATCCTGCTCTTAGAATGAGGAGGATCAATGTTAACCTTATGGGAGAAAGTGGGCTGAAAATCTCATTTCAACCACTACTTACATTTATTGTTATTTTTATTGGCTATTTATTTTAATGTTAATATTTTTTATGGATTCAAAAGAATTTAAAAAAACGCTTTCAAGGTATTAAATTTCATTAAAAACTATTCTTTACACATAAACTAGTATTAGTACCCAATGTTGTGTGAAACGGCTCGCAAATAGTCGCACACGTTCCCATATTGGGCCCAGTCAGCAACAATTTGCCTCAAACTTTCCATGCTGTTTCGGTATTTCTTACGTTGACGAGGAGACTCCTGCCCACTGGTGTACTGCTTAATTCACGCTTCATTGAGAGACTGCTCCATCTTGATTGCTGAGATGAATTTCCAAATATTGGGATGGCTTGCAGAGATATGTTTTTGTAACTCTCTTTGCCATCCTTCTATATTGTTGTTTGTCTTGGGTAGCGCCTGAAGAACACTATCATAACAGTTCCAAAGTTGGTGTGCGTAAATTGGAGGGTGGTGGTCCAAACGACAATCTGGACACCCAATCCACACGTCTTCACAATATTCTATAATAGGTTGTGCTTCTTGGGGCAATGCATTGCTATTGCACAAGAAATTAAAAGTTTCCACGACTTCTTCAGTAGGAGCAAACGCAAGAGCGGGTAGCATGAGAAGCTTTAGTGAAAAATTGGAATCATTCTCATCCCGTTGTTTCAAACCATTTGTTTGAATTTTACGAAAAATACACTGGCAAAAATGGAAGAAACATCCACGATGGTTTGTGAGAGGATACTCATCCTTGACTGCATTTATCATTGACATCTCAAAGTCAGTCATAAAGGTCCGAGGGTTATAAGCTTGGTCTAACTCCTTAACCTTTCTTAAAAGACGAGGGTAAGTTCCTTGTCTCTTGTCCGCTAGAAGTGCATATACAAGTGGCACGGATTTATTTGCTCCAAATCCGTGAATAGTATACAACTGCTCAAATAGAGGTGGAAAAGTCTTGAAGGTGACGTCAGCATAGCAATGCTTGGAACGTCCAAGAAGCTGTAAGTTTCTTCGATTAGAAGATATAAGTATACGGTCATCTTGAGGTCTTGAGTCATACTTTAGAAACTCTTCTCCATTTACAGTTTACTTCATCAGGAAACACAATGTCACGACGGAAACTAGGAACAGCTTGTCCAGCATCTGCTTTCATTCGAATACTTCTTATTATTCGTTTCATGTTTGGCACACGCGGTATTTTTGCAATGATACCTTAACTAGCTCCACTCGAGACTGAAGCCAAGATACATATTGATGTATCACGGGTTTTTTTTGCCGTGTCACGGATATTTGCCATTTGATTCTCTGCATACACATGAACAATGATCCCTAGATGACTATGCTCATTTTTCTTACCTAAAATACTGTCGGATTCTGTTATGACTCGCGCTCCACACTTTACACTTTGAAATATTTCACACTTCCAATAAACCCTTTCAACTTGCTTTTCTTTGTAATACAAATGACAATCAAGTAGGAATTTACGTCTGCCTTTTTCACTCATCACAAACTTTAACGCCATAACAATACTTTTGGAATGAAAATAAATTTTAATACACTTTGTATTGAAGAAGGGGGCTACGTAAATTGGGTCCAAAGAGTTGTGCCCCCTGTCACCAATATGTAAAAAGGGTCCCACTACTTTGAAATGGATACGTATAATATGTAAAATGGGTAAGTAAAATGGCTGTAGTTTGAAAAGTATTACTATACTTGTTGAATCTAAGCATTATCTACGATAATAATTCTCTTTCAAATTTACATAGTGCCATTTTGTTTGCGCTGTTAGCAGTTAAACAGTGCAGAGCAGTTTCTTTTTACGCTGTAGGACTACATAACATCAGAGCTCAGTTACACAGTGCAGAGCAGTCCGGTACAATGGAAGCTATGAGAAGTCAAAATAAAAAAACTATGTTTATATTCCATCGCTATAATTTTAGATATCACAAACTTCTGAAGGATGGAATTCAACGTTGGACTGGCGTTGTATCTACATGTAAATGTTATATTAAACTTAATGATAATAATTGCATGGTGGAAAGTTCTAGTGATCATAGCCATGAAAAACCGGATGAACAAATAGTAGGCAACGGCTAAGTAATTCCTTACAGAGGAAAGCTGTTGAAGATATTTCGAGCAGACCATCTAAAATTTTACTTAAGGAATAAAGGAATGGAGATGTACTCACTTTGGCGTCTCAGGATGCCTTACATATTAAGAGAAATATACTTAATGAACGTACTGCAACTAACCCTAACCCACAAAAAAGTATTACTGAAACACAAGATTCACTAGATAGAATGGTAATACAAAGCAACAAAGATGAACCATTTATGTTTGTTAGTGATAAGACCTCAAACATAGTCGTGTTTTCAACCACATCTAATCTGCTGTTGTTATATCGGACGGCTGTGATCCATGTTGACGGAACTTTCAGAAGTTGTCCCAAGTTTTTCACACATCTTTTCACCATCCACAGACTTGTAAATAATGTGCACGTTCCACTTGTATTCTGTTTGCTACCGGACAAGGAAACCAAAAGTTATGCAGAAACTTTCTCCCATGTTTTTAACTACTGCAACATACGTGATTTGACCCTTGACCATAAGCAAATATATATTTCGAAATATCTGTACAAATCGCTGTTCATGCTGTCTGGTCCTCCATTAAAATAAGAGGTTGTCTCTTCCATGTGGGATAAAGTTGGTGGCGAATAATCCAGTAGCTAGGATTATAAAAAGAATATAAAACAAATTCAAAGAACGGCATATTTTTAAAATAATTTTTTGGACCTCCTTTTCTAAAATCAGAAGAAGTCGAAGACTGTTTCATCAAAGCCTTGATGTCTATTATTTACCGACTACATATTCAATACCTAGATTTCACCAGATGGTTCCAGGGACGTAACGAGCTTTCCCCCTCCTCTTTCTATCAGGCACACAGTTGTCTGGTGCAGCGCTGTAGAGTAGTTTCCTATCCCGCCGCTAGAGCGGCGCCGAGCTTTGTGGCAGCCAACTTGTTTGTCACTGGAACACGCTCGACACTCGTACCACCGCTCGCTTGGGATGCGCAAGCAAACCATCCCATACTTCACTACTTTACGTTAGGTTAAGTTGTGTAAAATAAAACAGTTGAACTATGGGCAAAACGATTTATTATTATTAACATTAAAATCATATGGCCTTACCACTCCTAGAGCAATTTTGTGGACTGAGGAACCAAGAGTCGTTTCATGGTAGCAGAGCATAACTAGTCACGGCCTCCGGTAATATTGAGCAAGAAAAAAAGCAACTTTGATGGTTAACCTTCAACCAGACGCATTCAACTACAGTTCTGAAAGTCAGAGCAACAACTCAAACAGTCAATGTTCGGGTGGACATTTCGATGACATAACTAAGTTGGCTATAAACCACCTAGTCCTTGAGAGGGTTAACTTCAACCACAATGTGGAACTTCAGACACCAAAAGCCAGGGTGGTAGCATCTACAATCAACTGGGGCAATTTATCATTGCCAGAGTGGATGTCCAACAACACGTTTCAAGGGCGTGGCAACATTGCCACTCAGTCCTTAAGGGGGACACCTTAAATCACAGCATGGGACGTCAGACAACACAAACAGGGTATCAGCACCTCCAGTCCACTGGGGTGATTTTCCGTTGTCGGAGAGGACGTCTAATAACAAACCGAACAACGGGGCACCGACAAGCGTCCACAGGATCTGAGTGGACATCACGACATCAAACAATCTAGTAATCTTCAAAGGACAAACAGACGCCATCAATTGGTCAGCTAAGTGATAAACTAAAACATAATGGTTAGACTGAGATGCACTAGTAAAATTAACTGATTTAACATGTTGTGTATTATCTATAGTCTTGATAGGCTTGAGTGGTATTTTTGGTGGTGTGAAACAAGATTCACAATATTTACTGAATTAATGTACGTTTAATGAGGCATAATTTTATAAACTGAGTGACGGGTCCTGCCACATTGTTTCCACTTTATTAGTTCCTTGTGACGGATAGAAACATGGAAAGCAACAGGTTAGAATAGGACAAGCTATATTATGATATCCACATAAGGGGGGTGGTGCCAGAGTCGACAGTAGAGGGCATGAGACCACAGCTCTTTAAATTATGGGAAAGAGAGAGAGTGGGAAAAATGTCATTAGTCGACCCCAGCGAATGCCCTTCAAGGGAGACAGAAATATCCACTATAGAAAGGAAACTTAATTTGCTTTTGCAATGGGTAGGGGAATCTAAAGCTCCGTCCTTATCTCAAACCAGGAAATTTCAGAACAAATTTAAACACATACAACAACGGCTAGGTCGAATAGGGACATAGGCTGCAGGCAGTGATGAGCTTGTACTCAAATGCACGAGGTTACTCTCTCAAGCCGAATCTTTGATGGGCAATCTTATCTAGGCCAAAAAGGGTACAGGATCTCCAAACTTTGAGGAAGGGATCTTTGAATTTCAAAATTTGGGTAAAGGGGTAGGCTAACCCAAGGCACAGGTTCATGTCCACCATGCCACTTCACAGGTTTCACCAGGTGTGAGGATGGGGTGTAGCCCCGAAAGAAATAATATAGGCATTCAGGTGGCCGAACCGCTGGAAGAATATAATGAATTGGGCCACAACAGAGACGTATTATCGCTTAATCTCGTTAGAAAGTGGAACCTTAAATTTAATGAACAGTCATATCCCGTAGAGTTTTTTGAGCGGTTAATAGAGCAAAAAAAGCATATACGTTAATATACAGGGAAATTTTGACTGATCTACCAGAATTGTTCGAGGGGATTCGTAGGGACTGGTTAAGAAACCACTACAATCTCTGACCAGACTGGAGTGCTTTTCTAAACAGTTTCAAGCTTAGCTTTTTCCTGGTAGAATACTTAGAGGGATTATAGGATCAGATTAGAAACGGTAGACAAAAACCCTGGGAAACAGTCACCGATTATTTTATAAGAATTCAAACCTTAATTAGGCGTCACGTAGAATATTCTCCAGAAGGGGAACCCCCGAGCCCGCCTCGGAGAAACCCCCGAGCCCACCCGGGGCCCAAAATTACGTGCGGCCGTTGTCAAGCCACTCAATCCCGCCTCTGGAACACCGGAGGTTGGGATGAGTGGTAGTACAGGTGAGGCCGCAAAGGCGAGTCCCACTGGTGCCTTGAGGAAGGACCAGCGAGGGATCGCATAGAAAATTATTGTGAAGAAAGTGTTGAAGACCTTAACAAAGCCTTCACGCAAAAATTCACCGACCCTCTCTC
>CABFWB010008821.1:0-15913 GCA_902151455.1 Timema bartmani
TATCCCTATCTTGAGCTAGTTCTATCCAGTCCACTTCATTACATCCTATCCCTATCTTGAGTTAGTTCTATCCAGTCCACATCATTACACCCTATCTCTATCAAATTCTTCCATTCGCACTGTATGTCCCGCCCATCATAGGCACTATACAAGTAATATGTGAGATTTGACTACCTGGTGTCTGGTGATGAGAACAGGGTATGTAGCTCAACATTATGTGAGTACACACAAAATTTTAAATCCTGACACACAAGAACTTTTTTCAAGCTTGCGGCGGAAAGCAACCACTAGTTTAGTTGAGTTACAAAGTTATATTTACTCTCTATATGTAGTCAGTTTAAGTTGAGACATAATGATTGAATGTAACATTCTTTCCTTTATTTGTTCTTATAAATAACGATTGATTACCCCTCCAATGTGCCACGTGCATCCGGGGTAGAAATACCGTCACGTAATCGAGTGTGCCGTCACACTCACATGAGGGCATTTGACAGAACTTGCTGTGGCACTTGTCCTTAAAATAGGAATTTTAGTGGCATTTGTCCTTAAAATAGGAATTTTAGTGGCATTACTCCGTTTAGTCCACTGGTTATTATCAACATAATCTAAGTGATGGGATGAGGAACGTTAGACCCTCCCATTATGCATCAATGGTCAGTGGATCGTAGAACATCTCTCCTGGACCACCAAACACCCAGACGGGATACTAACCTCCACTGGAAATAGCAATAGAAGGGTGCAAGCTTGAACCTGGTGGGCCATCGGGGAACTAAAGATAGTACATTCCGTGTGTGTTCAGGCCAGTGTGCCGCCTGATAGAGGAACTAAAGACAGTACATACTCCGTGTGTGTGTGTTTGTATTTGAGACCCGGATTAGCGCTGTTTTAATTTATATGCAAATGTTTCGTTCCGACCAGTTTGTGTGAACAACTCCCAGTCGGATTGACGTGAGGTTAAGTTTAATTTGGACCACGTCAGGTAAACAGCGAGACAGAACCAGCCAGGAGCGTTATGAACACTCCGCTACCAACACTGTCTTCATGGAGACCGACAGCAAGTTTCCCTTTCAACGCTGTCTGAATAGAGACCGACAGCAAGTTTCCCTTTAAGCGCTGTCAGCATAGAGACCGACAGCAAGTTTCTCTTTCAACACTGTCTTCATGGAGACCGACAGCAAGTTTCCCTTTTAACGCTGTCTGCATGGAGACCGACAGCAAGTTTCCCTTTCAACACTGTCTTCATGGAGACCGGCAGCAAGTTTCCCTTTCAACGCTGTCTGCATGGAGACCGACAGCAAGTTTCCCTTTCGACACTGTCTTCATGGAGACCGACAGCAAGTTTCCCTTTCAACACTGTCTTCATGGAGACCGACAGCAAGTTTCCCTTTCAACGCTGTCTTCATGGAGACCGACAGCAAGTTTCCCTTTCAAACGTTGTCTGAATAGAGACCGACAGCAAGTTTCCCTTTCAACGCTGTCTGCATAGAGACTGACAGCAAGTTTCCCTTTCAACGCTGTCTTCATGTAGACCGACAGCAAGTTTCCATTTCAACGCTGTCTTCATGGAGACCGACAGCAAGTTTCCCTTTCGACACTGTCTTCATGGAGACCAACAGCAAGTTTCCCTTTCAAAGTTGTCTGAATAGAGACCGACAGCAAGTTTCCCTTTCAACGCTGTCTTCATGGAGACCGACAGCAAGTTTCCCTTTCAACAACTGTCTTCATGGAGACCAACAGCAAGTTTCCCTTTCGACACTGTCTTCATGGAGACCGACAGCAAGTTTCCCTTTCAACGCTGTTTGCATAGAGACCGACAGCAAGTTTCCCTTTCAACGCTGTCTTTATGGAGACCGACAGCAAGTTTTCCTTTCGACACTGTCTTCATGGAGACCGACAGCAAGTTTCCCTTTCAACGCTGTCTTCATGGAGACCGACAGCAAGTTTCCCTTTCAAACGCTGTCTGAATAGAGACCGACAGCAAGTTTCCCTTTAAGCGCTGTCTGCATAGAGACCGACAGCAAGTTTCCCTTTCAACGCTGTCTGAATAAAGACCGACAGCAAGTTTCCCTTTCGACACTGTCTTCATAGAGACCGACAGCAAATTTCCCTTTCGACACTGTCTTCATGGAGACCGACAGCAAGTTCCCCTTTCAACGCTGTCTGCATAGAGACCGACAGCAAGTTTCCCTTTCAACGCTGTCTTCATGGGAACCGACAGCAAGTTTCCCTTTCAAAGTTGTCTGAATAGAGACCGACAGCAAGTTTCCCTTTCAACACTGTCTTCATGGAGACCGACAGCAAGTTTCCCTTTCAACGCTGTCTGCATAGAGACCGACAGCAAGTTTCCCTTTCAACGCTGTCTTCATGGAGACCGACAGCAAGTTTCCCTTTAAGCGCTGTCCCAGAGAAAACATCAACCTCATTGTGTTCCAGAATTGATGAACGTGAGAAACTTTCTGAACCCCAATTTACAGCGGACCGAGGAAATGTTCAGAAAGCAGTCAAATGATGCATGAACGCCTGAACGCGTCACTTTGAGTGTAGGACATTGATTACGCCGCGAGATAGTTGTGGATACTAGATGAGATACAGATATGTTGAGCGGGACAGTATGAGCGTTTCTCTTTGTGACGCCTTTATGTTTTCTCTCCGTGTCCCGCTCAACTGGTCTGTGTCACATGTAGTATCCATCAGCATCTCACGGCGTTAGTGGTCTTGTACTTTGCTCTTACCAACTAGTTACAAGGAAACAACGACCCATTACTGCAAGCTTAGCGAGCACAGACAGTGATTAAAGTCTCCATGTAACATATAAATTACGGCCAGTGATGGCTGTATCCTGGTAACATATAAATCACGGCCAGTGATGGCTGTATCTTAGTAACATATAAATCACGGCTAGTGATGGCTGTATCTTAGTAACATATAAATCACGGCCAGTGATGGCTGTATCCTGGTAACATATAAATCACGGCCAGTGATGACTGTATCCTGGTAACATATAAATCACGGCCAGTGATGGCTGTATCCTGGTAACATATAAATCACGGACAGTGATGGCTGTATCCTGGTAACATATAAAGCACGCTCACCGTATTTCCCGAGGCGTAATAGTCCGCTCTGAGTCTCGGCTATGATAATCAATAAACAAGACACGAGGCTTACAGTTGGTGTTTACACACGGTATTCAGGTAGGGAACATATTGTCAGTGATTGAGTGTGGGGGAGCCTACACCAGTGATAACAATGTTCCTGAATGTTATATCGTGTCATTAGACTGTGAGGATAGTTGTCTCGGAGGCATAGGTTACACTAGATGTGAGTGTAAGAGAGCCTACACCAGTGATAACAATGTTCCTGAATGTTATATCGTGTCATTAGACTGAGGGGATAGTTGTCTCGGAGGCTAGGTTACACTAGATGTGAGTGTAGGGGAGCCTACACCAGTGATAACAATGTTCCTGAATGTTATATCGTGTCATTAGACTGTGAGGATAGTTGTCTCGGAGGCATAGGTTACACTAGATGTGAGTGTAGGGGAGACGGAATGTATGTAGCAGTGTGTTTGTAGCAGAGTGAGTGTTTGTGACACCCCTGAAAGCTGTTGTCAAACAGCGTTGCCCCCTGTAACACCCCTGAAAGCTGGTGTCAAACAGCACTGTCCCTGTTACACCCCTGAAAGCTGTTGTCAAACAGCACTGCCCCTGTTACACCCCTGAAAGCTGGTGTCAAACAGCACTGTCCCTGTAACACCGCTGAAAGCTGGTGTCAAACAGCGCTGTCCCCTGTTACACCCCTGAAAGCTGTTGTCAAACAGCACTGTCCCATGTTACACCCCTGAAAGCTGGTGTCAAACAGCGTTGTCCCCTGTGACACCCCTGAAAGCTGGTGTCAAACAGCACTGTCCCTGTGACACCCCTGAAAGCTGGTGTCAAACAGCGCTGTCCCCTGTGACGTATTGCCTCAGCCCCAAACCACTCCGTGGCGCCCTCTGGGAAATGTTTCAGTACAAAGTTTTACGAGCCAGACGTCATATTCCCAGATCTGGCAGAACTAACTCGTGAAACAATTCCAGCTCCTGTTACAAAATAAACTACTTCCCAAATCTTTGTATAGAAATATTTATTTTTAAAATTAGACATTACAATCCAAAATGTGATATTATGAATTATTATTCTGGCCAGCTGGTGATAAGCCTTCATCTCTTACTTATTCTAGAACTGTTCCCACACTCCCCAACCAGCTCAGACAGAGATTAAAACGCTCCATTCATGTTCCGAGCATTGTTTCAGTATAATAAATTAGAGTAGTAATAATTCAACTCAATCTTGTGGGTTTCAGCTTTCGAATTTCAAAGTTATAAGTTGGTCTCCTCGCGACAAATGAAGTTCAAACTTTCCTCCGTCAAATGGTCCGCGACATATCCAATGGCGACAAGGCTACGCCCAATCTTACAAAATCACGTTATTCTATTCGTTACGGTTTAACTTTAGGTTAAGTGATAACAACCACTAGTTTTGATTGTACAATGTTCCGTTAGCGCTAATGTCCATGTAAAAGTGCTGGTAAAGTTAACGCCGCGAGGTCTACCTTCCGGTTAGCAAACATAACGTCCACAGTCCACATTAACAACGAAGACCTACTAATTCTACTAGCAACATTTTCTATTCTTTGCTCAAATATAAACTTCGTTCTCTTTTATTATTTTCAAAAGACGTTTTACCAACAAAAAAAAAGGTATCAGATAACTTTAAAAAGACTTAGGTGATAAATTGGACCAATTAAGGTTAGTCTTGATTTGTTTTTAGAACAGCTCCACGGATGTTGTAATAACTGGACCAACCAAGGTTAGTCTTGATTTGTTTTTAGAACAGCTCCATGGACGTTGTAATAACTGGACCAACCAAGGTTAGTCTTGATTTGTTTTTAGAACAGCTCCATGGATGTTGTAATAACTTAATTTCATTCATCATGGTTAAATTAAGCCAATCAAAAGCCTTGAAACAAATCTAGTGCTTTGAGAAGTTTAACGATAATAACTAATTGAAGACACCTTTTCTTAGTTTGACAAGCACATAAAACTAATATTTTATAATACAACGCCAATTTTAACCAACGGTTAGACTTAACGTTCAGTTTTAATAACAATAATATTGCACGTCTGGGCTACATCACTCGTAGCGCAGTTTGTGGCAAGATTAGCCGGTACTAATGTACCGTTGTCCAGGGGACGTCTGAACGTACTAATCGTACATCCTTTCCGTGAAGGCTCTTTCCATGTCCCGATGAGATGAGGTGAAGTCTAGCTAGCTAACCAAACCGTACCAGCCGGGAATCGAACCAGGGAACCCTAGAGTTGTAGCCAGGTGAACCGACCACCCCACCACAGGGCTGGTTAATGGTCAGTTAAGTTGATACGTAGTATCGTTAGTCCTAGCACACAAATCAACAACAGATAAGATATGAACACCTGTATCTGTGTAATGTTCGTGTATTTACCTCGCCGATACCGAGCCTCGAGTACAATCAGGTTCATCGCTGGAAGAAAAACTATTTGTTTCACGTTGTTTGGATCTAGGAACATGAAACGTGGAATATGAGTAATAATAATAATAATAATAATATTTAGCACCGCGTCTTACTACCCGTTCGGGTTATACGCTTAAGTACTAATTACGATAATGGATTAGGAATTGGGAAGGTTGAATTTAGAGGAAGTGAACCCGCATTTGCGTGGAGGGAGAGTGGAAAACCATTTAGGAAAAACCACCCCCAGTTCACCCGACCGAGATTCGAACCTCGGTCTCTCCGTCCTCGGCAGTTGAGCTCAACACGACTAGCGCGTTAGCCAACTACGCCACCGAGGCGGGTGAATACGAGTACGACGAAAAATATTCGAAAGAAGCGAGTTCTAAGTTTATTTATACAAACTGAAGAACAAACAATAAGATGAGACTGGAATAGATTTGTGGAAGAAAATAAAGAGAAGAAAGATGAAAACACTTGCATGCAGAAAAATATGTGGAAAGGGGATTATTTAAAAAACTAAAGTTATTGATCAGAGAGTGAAGAAGTGGGAACAATAACAACAAATTAAGAAAACCAGAACTAAAATAACTGTAGAGGGAACAATGTCTTGTCCAAATCAAAATAGTATTTATAATAAATTGAACATTTAAATATTGATCGTGATATATTTTTAAAGAATATTCTCGGTAGAAGATCTTTCGTTAAACAGTTGCCTCGGAGCTCTCGACCAGGGCAGGAGAGCCAGGAAGAGGTAGTAATAATTTGAGACGGTTTGGTCGGTCCTGAAGGTGAACGCCCCCAAGGTATCGATCAAGTGATACCATTAACCCAGTCATCAGTTGGAGACGGTTTGGGCGGTCCTGAAGGTGAACGCCCCCAAGGTATCGATCAAGTGATACCATTAACCCAGTCATCAGTTGGAGGGGGAGGGGAGATATGAACTGAAAATTGCGGGCAGAGGCCACCTGGAGGAAGAATAATACGGTTCAGACGTCCTACATAAGGTACACCCCAACAGAGGAGTTGTGGCTTACAGTCACTAGGTATACCCCGACAGAGGAGTTGTGGCTTACAGTCACTAGGTATACCCCGACACAGGAGTTGTGGCTTACAGTCACTAGGTATACCCCGACACAGGAGTTGTGGCTTACAGTCACTAGGTATACCCCGACAGAGGAGTTGTGGCTTAGTTACCAGGTATACCCCAACAGAGGATTTGTGGCTTACAGTCACTAGGTATACCCCGACACAGGATTTGTGGCCTAGTTACCAGGTATACCCCGACACAGGAGTTGTGGCTTAGTTACCAGGTATACCCCAACACAGTAGTTGTGGCCTAGTTACCAGATATACCCCGACACAGTAGTTGTGGCCTAGTTACCAGGTATACCCCGACACAGTAGTTGTGGCCTAGTTACCAGGTATACCCCGACACAGGAGTTGTGGCTTAGTTACCAGGTATACCCCGACACAGTAGTTGTGGCCTAGTTACCAGATATACCCCGACACAGGAGTTGTGGCTTAGTTACCAGGTATACCCCGACACAGTAGTTGTGGCCTAGTTACCAGATATACCTCACTGCCTACACACAGAGAGGACCAGGCTACAGCGTGAAACGAGCATTGTGAGTCAAGACTGTCTATTCTTGGCCGGGGTATGTCAAGTCTAGTTCTGTGTAAGGGGTTGAAAGGGTCTTCCTTCTCATGCAAGCCTGAATAAGTGTGTATTCCCCTCGTACGCCCTTTTAGCCCTAGTGCTCCCATTGATCCTTCCCAACTCTTCACGCACGTCCACTAGATGAGAGCAGCTTAACTCCCTCCCTCTGGTAGGAATGAGAGAGAGCATCTCCAGAGACCGATGAAAAGTGTTTTGAATCTTTCCTTTTAATATTCCTCCCGCCGCGACTCACAACCCGCTCGGTTTATACTCATATATATCGATTAGGCTAACGTGGTAGGGTTGAGTAGGGTATACTTTGAAGTGTGGAGTTAAGCCTAAATCTATTTAGTAAATAGTATCCGTGATACGAACCCATCACCAGATCATATGACCTTGACGTCTATACCGTGCGCCCGTCCCTCCTGGACTGTGCCTGCATTTCAATGTGTTATTAGAAGTGATCCTGATTTGTGGTTAATAAAATACATACTTTTGTTTAAAATTGGTGACAAATGAACTCTAAATAAAGTCGATTTTTCACGTGTCATTTTTAGTGATTCATTGAAAATGAATACAAAATGAACGTCAGAATACTCATTTAATCAGACTAAATCATTATTTGACGCTTTCATTAAAAGTGAAAAGGAGGTCTACTTTCCTTTATTTTTAATAATTATCACCATCGAAAAATAAAAACAAAACAAACAGTGAGAACAGGTACAATAATTATTGAATTCATTTTCCTTTTAATGTAAAGATTTAGTTAATTGTATTTATTTATTCTGTCATGAGCCTTGGCTTGAGTTGGGATGGTCCAATATACCTGAGTGTGGGGACTATTTGGATTTTACAAAAATATTAAAATACATATATTTGTATTTAATATATTTTCTTTAACTCGTGCGTTAACTGCACACACATTATTACACGAATCGCAATTCGCATTAACTTTTTACACGGCGCCATTTCTATAAAATGAAGCGGTAGTTTATTATTCTCATCATGATTAAATTACATAAAGTGAATAAATTGCTCTCGTTTTTATTTTCACGAAAAAGGAATCGTTGGAAATGTCACGTGAGAACTCGCCTTGGGCCGATATGGTGCAACAAATAGAGAAATTGTGGCAAAAATGTGTAATTATATCAATTTAAACCAAAGATGTGAGGTTATAAATATAGAATTCCCGATTATCAAACACACACATATATATATATATATATATAACGTGCTATTGGCGTGGTCTCGCCGCAAGGAAGAGATGCAGAGCTGAGGAATAAACTTCAACCACCAATGTTTTAAACACTCACTCTGTATTTTGCATACACTACAGTAGATGATAAAAGTCGCATTTAACTGGTTTAAAATCCTTTGTTCTGTTAACAAGAATAAATAATATTGTAATCGCCCTGCCCTAGATTGTAGATGTTTGTTTGGAACTAACATAACAGTGTTGAAAGAATCGAGCGAAAGAACTGGTCCTAGATTGTAGATGTTTGTTTAAAAGTAACATAACAGTGTTGAAAGAATCGAGCGAAAGAACTGGTCCTAGATTGTAGATGTTTGTTTAAAACTAACATAACAGTGTTGAAAGAATCGAGCGAAAGAACTGGTCCTAGATTGTAAATGTTTGTTTAAAACTAACATAACAGTGTTGAAAGAATCGAGCGAAATAACTGGTCTAGTTTAGTTGTTATGATGAGTTAATAAACATCAGGACGAAACTGCTGACAACTCACGACAACTTGTCACCGTTGTCTCGACAACTGAGCTGATTTGAAGTATAAATGGTTATTTTTTAGAGCTATCGAGGCTGACAAAATAATATCTATTCAGAGGGGGGTCACTCTGCCCGTTTTTGGGGCCATGAGGATTAGAACATCGGGTACTTGTGCTGGAGGGAAACCATCGTGCCCAAGGTACCGGGTTCGAAGCTGTGGAGGTGTCAGTCGAGCCATTGGTTGGGTATTCCTTACTCAGCTCTCACAAGCTTCTACGTCAAAGTCCTTATATCTTTTAATAACATCCTTTTAACATCACATTTTTGTAGTAGCTTGTAGTACTATAAATAAACCCTAAGAACCAAAGCCTTCTATAAATTACGAACCCACATATCTATTTTTCCGCCATCCCTAACCTTCCCCGCAAGCCATCCTGACAGATTAGGTCCGCAGGAAGGGGGGTAGCGACAATAGTTTTATAATTTATTGCATAATTTATACTTCTGAGTAATTAACTAATCTTAAGGCATCAATCTCGTAATAGACTGAACTTCCAATGATATTGAGGTCGGGGTCCAAATACCTGTCAGGTGGGTGTTTTCCCTATACGTTTTTCCACTCTCCCTCCAAGAAAAACGCGGGTATATTTTCTCTAAATTCAACCTTACTCATTCTTAACTCATTAAAGTAATTAGTAGATATGCGTGTAACCCGGTGATAACAAGAAAAATTAATTATTCTTATTTCATAACTGTTCTGCACTTCCATTTAATTGTTATACGTTTCGTTCCAGCACCTCTTGTTTCAGTACAATCCGACATTTCGGTTATCCGACCACCTATCAGTCCCGTTCAGGTCGAATAGTCGGGTATCAATGATCAACTGTAATTTAGTTTGTTTGGAAATTTTTTTTCTCCTCTATCTTTTAAGTATTTACCTTGTAATGATATGGAATTATACATCCCACTAATTTATTATTCACATTTGTATTCAAAATTATGATATTATAAATGAGAGCAAGTAGTAAGATATATTTATGTTAAGTTGTTAAGTTACAAGGTATGGCGACATCTTTCTACGTCTCTGTTTGAAAAGCCAACTCAGTTTTGTAAACAGAAACGCACCTGTATGACCACACCCTTTTTCTTTTGGGAAGTTTTGAGAAGAAAATGTCGCTAGATATACCTACTTCAAAGTACGCATCTCTTCACTTGCCTTCCTGACGAAGAGCCGTGTAAGTTGAGTCTATGACATATTAATCTATATTCTAAATTTCACGTGTTGGGAATTATCATGCATATAACGCAATAGTCGGGCTCTTATTAAAATCTACAACGTGTGAGATATATATCAAAAAACTGTTTATCTAATAAAAATAAAAACTATAAAACACCAGAACTTTTGTTTTCTTAAATAAGACATTATCCCATTTTAATTATTATAATACAGAATAACAAACATGAAACCAATTCAATAATTATATAAAATATCACACTAATTGTGGCGAACAAACAATTACTATATCAGGCTAGCTCTTTTAAACGTTACAACCTTTGGTTAAAATATGGCCGTTATGAAAACATTTTGTACCAATGCTCTTTAGTTGAGGGAAATAAGTTTCCCAGACTGAGAGAGAGAGATTTTTCCTGGTTTGGGGATTTAAATCAATAAAATTGACTGTACTTCGCATTTATAAGGTCTAGTACTCATTCAATTTAGCGAAAAGATTTAATTTCCTTTTAATTACCGCGTTTATTATAAATTTTAAAAAGTTGAAAATAAAATATGTTTTAGTAATTTTGATATTCTGATGAAAGGTTCGTAAAAAAACGCGGCGTCTCGCGAAATGTCGGTGTTTCAAGTTATTAGTGTCAATGACCGAGTTTGTGGGCGTCTCCAGATCTATAGATGTCGATGAATGCATTCACAACCGCTAGTTTGTAATATGAACCTCTGTCCACTAAGCTCTCTACAATCACACGTGGCACACAAGTTATCAAAGACTCTCCAAACCAAGCGTTTTCGTTAAATATCCTAATTCAAGGCATAAAGCGGCAAGGAAACGCACAACATTTGACCCCCACACACCGTGTAACAGAATTGTGCAAACATTAGAGTTGATGGATATTGAATAAAAAGGTGCGAGGAACGATGGAAATAAAACGGAAGCCGAATATATGGAATTTCTTTTATTTTGGCAACAAGTTCGACGTAACTTGCAATGTTTTAATCAAATTTCTGTTACTAAACAATACATTTTTCTCTTTTCAAAGTTTTATAAGATCGCGGTATAAATTCTCTCCTGAATACTCCATACAATGTTGACATCATTGAACGTAATGAAAGCTAAGCCTCAATGTCATGCTGTTGTACAACAGAACTCAACTTGGCCCCACATATGTTGTACAACAGCACTCAAACAGACCCACACATGGTGACAACTGTTGTACAACAGCCCTCAGAGACCCACACATCTTGCAAACTGTTGTACAACAGCCCTCAGAGACCCACACATCTTGCAAACTGCTGTACAACAACACTCAAACAGACCCACACATGTTGCAAATTGTTGTACAACAGCCCTCAGACTGAACCACACATGGTAACACTAGACAAGTTCTAATAGAAAATGTGCCGCTCCCCAATAGTTATTGAAATATAGTAAAATCAACATTCAAACAACAAGTTAGAAAGTTTGACACACTCATATTTACAGTATTTAGCATCTCTAAAATTCGTGCTCTCAACGGAAAATAAAAGTTATTTTTTTATGTCCACAAAGAAAACATACAGGCACAAACAGATGCTACCTACTGGATTTTTCTTTCACCATTATAAGAAAGAGACGTCCTTTAAGAAATCAACTCGCCAACAGGACGACGGAGATTATGTTAATGTTTAACGTCAGACTCAACATTTTACTTTCTTATAAATCAATATAAGACCGCGAGTTATTTCCTGGTTCATTGATGGCACGACACAAGAAAGCTTTCTGGTTAATGAAAGGAGGTACCGTCAGCTGTCAATGTCATGAACACACGAGCATCTTACAGTCAACCTACATCCTTCATGCCATGCAACACACGAACATCTTACAGTCAACCTACATCCTTCATGTCATGCAACACACGAACATCTTACAGTCAACCTCTATCCTTCATGCCATGCAACACACGAGCATCTTACAGTCAACCTACATCCTTCATGTCATGCAACACACGAACATCTTACAGTCAACCTCTATCCTTCATGTCATGCAACACACGAACATCTTACAGTCAACCTCTATCCTTCATGTCATGCAACACACGAACATCTTACAGTCAACCTACATCCTTCATGTCATGCAACACACGAACATCTTACAGTCAACCTACATCCTTCATGTCATGCAACACCCGAACATCTTACAGTCAACCTACATCCTTAATATTTTAGAGCAAGGAACACAATGCACTGAGTTGGACAACAGGTTGGAACATTTCTATACTTGACCATCAATTAGACATTGACCAAATCTCGTTACTTGCCTACCAGTTAGACATTAACCACATCTCGTTTCTAGACCACCAGTTGGACATTGACCACATCTCGTTACTTGCCTACCAGTTAGACATTGACCACATCTTGTTACGTGCCCACCAGTTAGACATTGACCACATCTCGTTACTTGCCCACCAGTTAGACATTGACCACATCTCGTTACGTGCCCACCAGTTACATATTGACCACATCTCGTTACTTGCCTACCAGTTAGACATTGACCACATCTCGTTACTTGCCCACCAGTTAGACATAGCCCACCAGTTAGACATTGACCACATCTCGTTTCTAGACCACCAGTTGGACACTGACCACATCTCGTTACTTGCCCACCACTTAGACATTGACCACATCTCGTTACTTGCCCACCAGTTATACATTGACCACATCTCGTTACTTGCCTACCAGTTAGACATTAACCACATCTTGTTACTTGCCTACCAGTTAGAAGTTGACCACATCTCGTTAATTGCCCACCAGTTAGACATTGACCACATCTCGTTACTTGCCTACCAGTTATACATTGACCACATCTCGTTTCTAGACCACCAGTTGGACACTGACCACATCTCGTTACTTGCCTACCAGTTAGACATTGACACACATCTCGTTACTTGCCCACCAGTTAGACATTAACCACATCTCGTTACTTACCCACCAGTTAGACATTGACCACATCTCGTTTCTCGACCACCAGTTAGACATTGACCACATCTCGTTACGTGCCCACCACTTAGACATTGACCACATCTCGTTACATGCCTACCAGTTAGACATTGACCACATCTCGTTACTTGCCTACCAGTTAGACATTGACCACATCTCGTTACTTGCCTACCAGTTGGACTCTAACCACATCTCGCTACATGACTAACAGTTGGACACTACTACAATTGGGATTTGGACAAAGGTTGGCCCTAGCGATGTTGTAACTCAATTCCTTCCAGCCACTGTTTCCAGCAATTGGTTCCAGGAGATATTAACGAGGTTAAATATAACCAGATCGCTCCATCAACTGGACGGATAATTAACACGGATTAAACAAATTAAACTGTTACAATGTTTCGTGTGACGTGTGACGTGTGAGTGTCGAGGGGAGTGGAGCTGTGAGTGCATCTGAGTGACTAGAGAGTGTTCAGCAGCTGTGCANCGTGTGACGTGTGAGTGTCGAGGGGAGTGGAGCTGTGAGTGCATCTGAGTGACTAGAGAGTGTTCAGCAGCTGTGCAGAGGAAACAAATCCCCCACAAGATTAGTTCCTAGTGGCAGACATCCATCTAAGAGACTACCTTCCTTCTAGTTATATATTGCTGCAACTTCCCATCATGCCTTCCTCCCTCTTCTCGCAACAAGGTCAGTCTAAACATCTCCATTGTATTATCGTTACTACAGTCCTAACGTTCCTCCTTGGATTTGAAACTGATATATTTCCTTGGTGATCAAGTTCTAAGACAGACACCTTAGTTCTATATTCATTAGTACATTACATTCCACGAGAATAATCATGTTCACGCGGTTTACGGAGTCGAACGCAATAGACGTCAAAATAAAAAATATATACAAACGTCGTGCATTCTGCGTTCAGAGAATGACACTGACATATTTCAAGAATCACGGGACAGACTCACGAAATACCAAACGATCGAGTCAATTCAGGACCTTCGCTCCGCTCGGCCAACAAACATTCAAAGCTGCGTATTTTGATTGTATCACTTTAAATAATTGTATATCACCACAAGCAAATATTTTAAAATAGTTCCTTAAATAAATGTAGGTTATTTTATAATAGGTTTTAGCTCTGGAAAAAAATCCTATAGTAATCTCCCTGACCACTCAGACAGGATGTAACCAGGTATACTAGATAGTCTCCCTGACAGGATGTAACCAGGGTATACTAGATAGTCTCAACTAGATAGTCTCCCTGACAGGATGTAGCCAGGGTATACTAGATAGTCTCCCTGACAGGATGTAACCAGGGTATACTAGACCAGTAGTCAGTCCCCCTGTTCGGGCGGTACGCATATTTAATAGTTACGCTAGTGTGTTAGGGATGAGGAAGGTTGAATTTAGAGGAAGTGTACCCACATTTACGTGGGGAAAAATTTAAAGCCATTAAAGAAAAACTCACCTCAATACACCCAACTGGGGTTCAAACCCCAGTTTTTCTGCTATCGGTATTTGTCTATTGCCAGAGTGAAGCCTTAAACTGTTCTGCCCCCAAAGCGGATAGATGGCTGTGTTATGCTAATGTTTTGTTGTTTGTTCAAATTAGTTTTGTTAAAACCCTTTTAATAATAAGTAAAGGTCAGAAATGTAATCTAAAAATACCGTCCATAGCAAACAAGGTCTGCATAAACATTCTTCAACTCTTTATGTTTAGTTTATTATTTAATTAAATCTGTATTTTCTTTTGCTAAACTTAAAAAGTTGTACAAGCCAAGTCATTTGTTTAGCACACTAACATATTTCAGCTTTATACTTTTTTTTTAATTCTTTGAAAATGTTTCCGGAGACGAATTTTGTAGCATTTTTAATTGAGACTTAAAGAAGTTGGAGCTTCACAACAACATAGACTTTCGTTCCGAACTTGTTAAACTTGTTAAATTCCCTTACCTATGGAAAGTTCGCAAACCACTTTCTACCAGCGCCACGAATCCCTCCAAATACTTTTCTTTATTGTGTTGTTATTTCTAAATCTTTTATATAATTTACTTTCGTGATTATCATAAACTACGGCAAACTTCCTCCCACCAACGGATAATACGGCTCTTTTTCTGGAAGTCCAGAGTTAGACGCATCGAAACCAGGACTGGTACTACTGGTAATGTATGTTTATAATTTTGTTTTCTCATCCTCTCTCCAAGCTAATTATAATAGATTTATCCTGTTGGTTTATTATTAATCATACACAGTAATGACATTCAGCGAATAAACTAACTAAACAGAATGGACAAGGTCAGTTCGTATTTGCCTCGAAAGAGGATGTAAAACCAAGACCAAGACATAGTAAACACCTCGTCAGGTTTGATACGAGTCGTAATTACGTCATACCAGGTCACTACTCGCAAGTCCAACTCTTAAATCACGCCACCTCCTGCTATGAAACACCACAAGAACACATACTCAACGAGAAATCAGAAACTTGACCTGTCGGAGACCGGCCTAGTCACTGGTGCGAGTATAAGAATCAGCTTATACGAATGTTTTAATATTTATTCAATCCTAATTTTGTGACTACAGTTTTGTGACCCGCGAGTCAATAATAAACAGAAACTTTTCCCCTTGGACACGAAAAGGTTCAACACCCCCGGTTTAAATTAACCCCAGTAAGGGGGCGGCCAGACTGAGCGCGCACGCTTGAAAGATAGAACTGGTTCTATTTTTCAAGCGCGCGCGCTCGACCCGGTACTACTAGTTTACAGGCGCTAGGCAATATTATTGTATGTTGGTTCATTGAGTGCT